>JANZLB010000005.1:20745636-20757915 GCA_026167865.1 Notarius quadriscutis | reverse complement strand
GAACCAGCCACAGTTCTTCTGGACACTTTGACTGTCACACTCGCTTCTTAATTTTGCACCAAAACCCAGTAGCCTTCGTTATGTTTTATCTGAAAAGTGTCTCTTACATAATATGCTGTTTTCTTTACTGACATAAGTATTTGCTTGGAAATCTAAAATGGTTTTGTACTGACTCGATAATATACAAGTCATAAACTAAAAATCTATAACAAAGTTTGTGCTAAAAAAAAAAATGAGGTGCATAAGATTTGCACAGTACTGTAAATCAATTAGAACACCAGACTCCTAAACTTCCTGGATTAATAACCCTTGTGGCTTGAAATAGGAAAAGAATTCTGAACAAATACCAGTTTATGGTATCAAAAATTTCAGTTTCAAATTATATATCAGGCTTTAGATATAGAGATAGAATTAAATGGTAACAGAAGAAAATATTATACATGTCCTAAAACAGATGTTCAACAATGTCACGCTCCCGGGCTCACCAAACACTCAGGACTCCACTTCCCACAATGCCCCTCACACACCTGTCACTACCACGTGCAATCCATCAGCCACTTGTGGACTGGGAGGGCTATGGGCCCGAGGAGTGTAGCTGGGTTCCTGCATGAGATATCCTGGATCTGGGGCTGATGGAGGAGTTCCATCAGTGTCATCCAGAGAAGCCTGCGCCTCGGCCTAGGGGCTGTCCCAGGTGCCATGGGTCTAGCCCTCCCGGCAGTCTGTGCAGCAATGGTCCCAGAGGTCATCCACAGCGATGACCCTCTGTCCAACACCGTGGCAGATCTGATGGCTAGCTCAGGAGTGTCCCCGGCAGCATGGTGGGTGGTCGTCGTGGTCACCCTCGTCCTTGGCGGGGGTACTGTCACGTTCCCAGGCTCGCCTAACACTCAGGACTCCACTTCTCACAATCCCCCTCACACACCTGTCACTACCATGTGCACTCCATCAACCAACCCAGAGCCACTTCCTAGGAGTGGCTCCCCCGAGTTCTAATTATCATCACCTGTACCTCTTTGTTTATATCTGTACTTATACCCCTCTGTTTGTTTTACCCTTTGCACAGTATTGCCTCCACATTTTCGTGAGCCTACTGAGTGTTTCTATTTCTGATTGCATTCCCGTGTACAACTCTTTTTGCCTTCTGGTTTCTTCCTGTTTCTCCTAGCCCTTGTGTTTGTTTGCTTGTCTCTCTCGCTTCCCGGTTTCTCGATCCCCGCCTGTTTTTTGACTCCGATTTGCCTAGCCCTCGTGTTTATCTTGCCTGTGCTTTTCTGATTCCTGGTTCTTGGACTATTGCCCGTTTCCCGACCATGATTTGTCTAGCCCTCATTACTGTTAGATTTCTCGGTTTTGACCTGGCCTAGCTTTTGTACATTGTCTTTTCTCATTGTGTTCATTAAAGCATTGAGTTTATTTTTAATCCGCAAGCGTCTGGTTTGTCACAGCCGCGTTACAGAATACTGTGCCAACATGCAGACGCCGGATTACACGGAGTTACAGGTGGCACTTAGCAGCCAAGGACAAATACTTGGACAACATCACCAGCGTTTTGACTCAGTCCATCCAGAATCTTACGCAGCAGCAGGGGGACCAGCAAAAACAATTAATGCAAATCGTTGAAAGCATGAAGGAAATTACTACCCAACTCCAATGACTCAGCTTCCCTGGTGTGCCTATGGTCACTAACCAGGCTGCTCCCCTCACAGCAGATTCCAGTCTGTTGTCAGCAAGCCAGATAAATTTGATGGCTCACCTAATCAGTATAAGGGGATTTTGTTACAATGTTCAAAATTTTTTGCGACTCCCCTGAACCCATGCAGTGTGACTCATTCCGTTTGTCTGCGGAGGAGAGGCAATGACGTCTCCATGAGGGGCTATGTCTCTATTGCGGAGCTGAGGGTCACCTTCTACATGACTGTCAAATCCGTCAACGCAGTATTCTGGCACCGACCCCGGGAACGCGCTAATGTGGTGAGTGCTCCCACTAAGGAGTTGGTCTCCAAGTCCTTCCTCCTGCCTGTGACAGTTAACTGCCCTCAGTCTGTCTGAGTGTTTTCAGTATTAATTGATTCCGGAGCTGAGAGGGACTTTATCCACAAAGAGCTGGTGGAGCAACTCCAGATTCCCGTGGAGCCACTGGAGGCGCCACTGAGATTGACTGCTGTTGACGGAGATCCTGTGGGAGAAGGACTTGTTGACCGGGTCACGAAACCCATTACTATGACTGTCAGTGCTTGCATTCTGAAGAGATTCATTTTTTTGGACTGAATACTTGTGAGTATGCCATTATTTTAGGTTTGCCCTGGCTCAGAAAACATAACCCTGTCATATCCTGGTCTGACAAAGAAATACTCTCATGGTCCAGTTACTGTTATGATCATTGTCTCACGCTTCCCACAGCCCAGGTGTCATCTATGACTATAGAAAGCCCCAATGACAATGTCATAGTTTCCGTGCCCCCCAAATACAGTGACCTGTTAGAAATATTTAGTAAGAAAAGTGCTACCAAACTTCCCCCTCACAAAGAATATGACTGTTCCATTGAGTTACTAGATGATGCTTTCCCACCTAAATCTAGGATTCACCCACTTACTCAGGCAGAGGAGAGAGCTATGAAAGAGTACATTCAGGAGGCCTTACAACAGGGTTTCATCTGTCCTTCTACTTCCCCACAGCTGCAGGGTTCTTTTTTGTCAACAAGAAAGATGGGGGACTTAGGCCCTGCATTGACTATCGTGGGTTAAATCAAATCACAAAACCTTATTCCTACCTGCTGCCCTTAGTCCCCGTAGCACTTGAACAACTTCATGGAGCATTAATATTTACAAAACTCAACTTAAGAGGCGCATACAACCTAGTCCATATAAAGGAAAGTGATGAATGGAAAACAGCATTTCATACCACTAGGGGGCACTATGAGTATTTGGTAATGCCCTTTGGGGTTGCGCAATGCCCCGTCCATATTCTAGGCATTTGTAAATGATGTACTCTGAGATATGCTTGGCAAATATGTCATTGCCTACATCGATGATATTTTGAGCTACTCCCCTAATCTTGAAACTCATATTTGTCATGTCTGTTCTGTCCTTACGCATCTGCTTGAGAATCAGCTGTATGTTAATGAAGAGAAATGTGAGTTTCATCTCCCTTCTACTTCCTTCCTAGGTTATGTCATCAGTTCGGAAGGTGTCGTTATGGACGATCAGAAAGTGAAAGCCGTAACGAATTGGCCCGTCCCTACGTCCATAAAGGAGCTTCAACAATTTCTTGGGTTTGCTAATTTCTACTGTTATGTCATTCACAATTTCAGTAGTCTAGCAGCTCCCCTTACCACCCTATTAAAAGGACCAGCCAAGAGACTTTCATGGAACCCCTGGACGCAGGAGGCATTTGAATACCTCAAGGTAGCCTTCACCTCTGCCCCCATTCTCAAGCATCCTGATCCCACTCAGCCTTTCGTGGTGGAGGTGGACGCCTCCGAGGTAGGCACTGGGGCAGTGCTGTCCCAGCATGTAGGTGACCCCTGTAAACTACATCCAATTGCCTTCTACTCCCACAAACTGACCCCTGCCAAACGTAATTATGGTATCGGGGATAGAGAATTGCTGGCCATGAAACTAGCTTTCAAAGAATAGCGCCATTGGCTAGAGGGAGCTATGCACCCCTTCCTCGTGTTAACAGATCATAAAAACCTAGAATATTTATGGTCAGCTAAACGGCTCAACTCCCGTCAGGCTCGATGGTCTCTTTTCTTTTCCCGGTTTGATTTTTCCATCTCTTATCACCCCGGATCCCGTAATACCAAAGCAGATACCCTGTCTCGCATATATCCCAGTCCCGAATCCTCCCTGGAGGCAGTCAATGTACTACGCTCGTCAGTTGTAGACGCCCCCATTAGATGGGAAATAGACAAAGAGATCGACTGACTCCTGCCACTCCTGCCCCTGAATCTTGCCCCGTAGGAAGTAAATATGTACCCACTCAATGCAGGGATAAGCTGATTACATGGGCCCACTCCTCCCTGTTATATGGCCATCCAGGAGAGATACATATGCACCAGTTATTGTCTGGCAGATACTGGTGGGAGAATATGCTATCAGATATCCATAGGTTTGTGTCCTCTTGCACCACCTGTTCTAAATGCAAAACAACCAAAACTCTCCCTGCCGATAAACTCATACCCTTGCCTGTCCCTTCCCATCCATGGTCACATGTAGCGGTAGACTTAGTCACTGACCTGCCCCCCTCACAGAATTACACGGTCATCCTGACCAATGTTGATAGGTTCTCACGTGGAGTTAGATTTATTCCTTTCATTAGCCTACCCACTGCCTTTCAGACAGCAGAAACCCTTTTTAATTTTGTGTTCTGTATGTTTGGTATCCCAGAGGACATAGTGTCCTATCAAGGGCCCCAATTCACCTTGCAAGTACAGTCTGCTTTCTTTGAGAGGCTGGGAGTTAACGTCAGCCTTACCGCCGGTTACCATCCCCAGTCTAATGGTCAATGTGAGAGAGTTAACCAAGAACAAGGAAAGTTCTTGAGATTGTACTGTAATGAGAACCAAGCTGACTAGTCCAACTATTTTCCCTGGGCTGAAATAGCCCAAAACTCATTAATTAGCTCTGCTACAGGTCTCACACCCTTTCAATGCATGCTGGGTTACCAACCCCCCTTAATGCCATGGTCTGCCACACCTCTGACAACCTGGCCATGGACAGTTGGATGCTATGGAGCAAGCAGGTCTGTGAACAGACCCACCAGCGGATCGAGGATGCCTTCCACCGACACAAGAGGCTGGCGGATCATCATAGAGGGGACACCCTTAATTACCTTCCTGGGGACCAAATTTGGCTGTTGACCTGGGACTTCAGGTTTCCTGAGGGAGGTAGAAAATTATTATCCAAATACATAGGTCCGTTTAAAATTCTCCAGCTAATTAATGAAGTTACGTACAAATTGGATCTGCTTGTGCATTACCACATTTCCAATTCTTTTCATGTATCTCTCTTGAAACCTGTTGTCTCAGGTCCATTGGACGAGGCCACACCCGATGTCATGCCCCCACCTCTGGTGGACGTGGAAGGTACCCCGGTGTATGCTGTCCACCTAGGAGGGCTATGGGCCCGAGGAGCATAGCTGGGTTCCTGCATAAGATATCCTGGATCTGGGGCTGGTGGAGGAGTTCCATCAGCATCGTCCAGAGAAGCCCGTGTCTTGGCCTAGGGGCTGTCCCAGGCACCATAGGTCTAACCCTCCCAGCAGTCTGCGCAGCAATGGTCCCAGAGGTTGTCTGCAGTGATGACCCTCTGTCCAGCACCATGGCAGTTCTGATGGCTCCCTCAGGAGTGTTCCCAGCAGCTTGGTGGGTGGTCGTCATGGTCACCCTCGTCCCTCAGCCTCCTTGGACTCTTTCGGGGGGGTACTGTCATGCTCCCAGGCTCACCGAACACTCAGGACTCCACTTCCCACAATCCCCCTCACACACCTGTCACTACCACATGCACTCCATCAGCTAACCCAGAACCACTTCCTAGGAGTGGCTCCCCCGAGTTCTAATTATCATCACCTGCACCTCTTTGTTCATATCTGTATTTATACTCCTCTGTTTGTTTTACCCTCTGCACAGTATTGCCTCCACATTTTCGTGAGCCTACTGAGCATTTCTATTTCTGATTGCATTCCTTTGTATGACCCTTTTTGCCTTCCGGATTCTTCCTGTTTTGCCTAGCCCTTGTGTTTGTTTGCTCATTTTTCTCACTTCCCAGTTTCTCGATCCTCGCCTGTTTTTCGACTCAGATTTGCCTAGCCCTTGTGTTTATCTTGTCTGTGCTTTTCTCATTCCCAGTTCTTGGACTATTGCCCATTTCCCGACCACGATTTGTCTAGCCCTCATTACTGTGTTAGATTTCTCAGTATTGACCTGGCCTGGCTTTTGTACATTGTCTTCCCTCACTGTGTTCTTTTAAGCATTGAGTTCATTTTTAATCCGCAAACATCTGGTTTGTCACAGCCGCATTACACAGAGCATAAAATCAATCAGTGTCCCATCTGCCCGTCTTGCTCCAATCCACCAGAAACCACAAATCATGCGGTGAGTCCTGAGTGAAAATTTAATGCACAATCATTTAAAGTGCCTGTATTGTTAAAGCTGGTGTCCTCTACATATGTCCTATCTGCTTTTGTAGACTCAGGGGCAGAGGGGAATTTCATCAACAGCATGATCCTCCAGAAGTACGACCTGCCCACAATCCCTCTTCAAAGTCCACTCAGCATCCAAACCATGGATGGAGGACCCATAGGTGATGGCCTGGTCACTACGAGAACTGCTCCCATTCACATTTAGCAGGAGCACTCCATTCAGAACATATCTCTCTATGTGACCACCACTGTCCATCACAACATTATTCTTGGGTATCCCAGGTTACAACTTCATGACCCACTGATCTCTTAGCAGCACAAGGAAATTGTTCAATGGTCTCCCACATGCTTTCAAAACTGTCTCTCATGTACCCAACTATGTATCTCCTCAATGTCAGTGGAGAGCCTGCAACTAGACTCCATTGAGAATGTCCCAGAGTGTTATCTAGAGCTATAGGAAGTCTTCAGTAGAGGGAAAGCCTGTGGACTACCACCTTGCAGACCATATGACTGTACCATCGACCTTCTACCAGGTATGTCACCTCTGCATGGTCGAATATATCCCCTTTCCCAGAATGAACATGCTGCCATGGAGGAATACATCTAGGAAGCCCTCAACCAAGGATACATTCGTCCC
The DNA here is from genome assembly GCA_026167865.1 of Notarius quadriscutis. Classification (NCBI taxonomy): domain Eukaryota; kingdom Metazoa; phylum Chordata; class Actinopteri; order Siluriformes; family Ariidae; genus Notarius; species Notarius quadriscutis. Next base: position 20,751,134 of record JANZLB010000005.1, on the reverse strand, counting down.
TCCAAATCACCAGCCTCAGTGGGCTTCTTCTTCATGGAAAAATGAGGTGGCAGCCTTCAACCTTGCATAGATTATAGAGGACTTAACCAGGTCACTGTCAAATATCCTTATCCTCTTTCTCTTGTTCTGTCTGCCCTAGATATAAGGATATAACTCTGCCAGGATATTCTCTAAACTTGACTTGTGCAGCACTTATAACTTAATAAGAATTAAGAGGGGAGACAAATGGAAGACCCCTTTCAGTACAACCACTGGTCACTTTGAGTATCAGGTAATGCCATATGGCCTTTATTTGGCTCCCAGTGTATTTCAATGCCTTATCAATGACATACTAAGGGACATGCTGGGAAGGTATGTGATTACATATATTGACGACATCTTGATCTTCTCCCCCAATGAGAAAAGTCATAAAGAATATGTCAGAGCTGTCCTCCAGTGCTTATTGAACAACCATCTCTACGTAAAGGCAGAGAAGTGCAAATTCCACCATAACCAAATCTCCTTTTTGGGATACATCATAAATTCAGAAGGAGTCAGCATGGATTCCTCCAAAGTTTCTGGAGCCATGTCTTGGCCAGTACCCATGTCAATAAGGGAGCTTCAAAGATTCCTGGGTTTCGCGAACTTCTATCATCATTTCATTAGAGGCTTCAGCATGATTGCAGCTACCCTAACAGCCTTGCTCAAGAAGGGACCAAAACAACTTCTGTGGAACCCTTCAGCTGAGGAAGCCTTTAATCAGTTAAAAAGCATGTTCACTTCAGCACTGGTTCTGCAGCATCCCGACCCGACCAAGCCTTTCATAGTGGAAGTCAATGCATCTGACACAGGAGTTGGAGGAGTCTTATCCCAGCACTTTAGAGAAAGATAAAAACTTCATCCTGTGGCATTCTTCTCCAGGAAGCTCACATCAGCAGAGAGAAACTATGATGTTGGGAAATTGTGAATTGCTTGCCATCAAGCTTACTCTTGAGCAGTGGAGACACTGGCTGGAGAGAACCACTCATCCCTTCACAATAGCCAAGTGACTAAACTCACATCAAGCCAAATGGGTTCTCTTCTTCACATGTTTTAATTTCATGATTTCATTCTGTCCAGGATCTAAGAACACTAAGGCTGATGCCCTGTTTTGCACCTTTGTCTCATCTCACCAGAATTCCGCTACCCATGCTATTCTTCCATCCAACTGCTTTGTACAGTCCATCATTTGTGACATAGACCAACAGATAAGGAACTCCCAACCCAGGACAGTTCCAGTCAACCTTCCACCAGGCTAACTCTACATCCCAAAGCATCTCCAAGGGCAACTCATCACCTGGGCCCACACATCTCCCGCCACAGGACATCCTGGCAGCCATCAAACTCACCAGATGTTGAGTAACAAGTACTGGTGGGAGAACATGCTCGTGGAGATCAACCAATTCATTGTATCTTGCTCCGAATGTGCCCAGGCAAAGGTTCCACGAATCCCGCCAGCGGCTAAGCTTTGTCCTCTCCTGGTACCTCAAAGACCTTGGTCACACCTAGCCATCAATTATATCACTGATTTACCACCCTCCCAGGGCAACACCACCATCATGGTGATAGTTGACAGGTTCTCCAAAGCACTGAAACTCTTTCCATTACCAGGCAACCCTACAGCATTCTAGATAGATGAGCTATTGTTCCAATAAGTATTCAGAAACTTTGGTATCCCCGAGGACATGATCAGTGACAGAGGCCCCCAGTTCATTTCACACTTGTGGACCTGCTTCATGGAATGGCTAGGAGTTTCAGTATGTCTCACATCTGGTTATCATCCATAATCCAACAGACAAGTGGAGAGGGCAAACCAAGAGATCGAATGCTTTCTGCAAATTTTCTGCATGAGGAACCAGGGGGACTGGTCACGTTTCATCCCATGGGCCAAGTATGCACAAAACTCACTGAAACACTCTGCAACACAACTAACCCCCTTCCAGTGCATACTTGGCTATCAACTACCCCTGTTCCCCTGGGACAACACTCCAGCACAAGTCCAAGCCATTGAAGACTGGTTTTCATGCAGCCAAGCCATCTAGGAGGAGGTACATCAGCATATCGAGACAGTCAATGTCAAGTACAAGGAATATGCTGACAAGCACAGAAGCAGCAACCCAGATTTTGCTCCTGGTGACAAAGTGTGGGTCACCACCAAGAACTTCAGAGCACCCAACACATGCCGAAAACTACAAGCATGATACATCGGCGAACTGATACAAGCATGGAACTCTGGCAAATCAACAAGGTATCCTACAGGTTAAAACTTCCCCCTCCCAGTCAGATATCCCCAACATTTCATGTTTCCTGTCTTAAGCCTGCCATTCCAGGCCCGCTTGCCGAGAACCCTCTCATTCAGGAACATCAACCTTTAAGCCTAAAGGGTGAACCCATCTACCAGATAAATAGGTTACTCAACTCCAGATGCAGAGGAGGTCAAATTGAGTATCTGGTATGGGCCAGAGGAAGGCTATGGGCCAGAGGAAAGAAGCTGAGTAGGAGCCAAGGATGTCCTGGACCCTGGTGACACATGCATGAGTCCGGGAGGACAGTTCTCAGGTGGGTTAGCCAGTTGAGATTGCCTGATTTCTTTGTCAATGTCCCAAGTGATAGCTTGTACAAAACAAGCTGGAGGAAGAATGGGAATGGGTTCAGATGTGTGAGTCGACGTGTTATGGATTCTGGAGAGGGCATCAGCTTTAGCATTTCTGGAGCCAGGAAGGTAGGATATTGTGAACTGGAATTGGGTAAAGAATGGGGCCTATCTGGCTTGGTGGGGATTCAGACGTTTAGCTGTCTTTAGGCACTCCAAGTTCTTCTGGTTAGTGAGGATGGTGAATGGGTGTGCAGCACCTTCCAACCAATGCCTCTATTCCTCTAGCGCCAGTTTAATGGCCAGAAGCTCATGGTTTCCGATGTCATAATTTTATTCGGTTGGGGTGAGCTTCTTGGAGTAGAAGGCAATGGGATGTAGCTTGGGCTTTTCCCCAAGATGCTGAGAGAGAAACCCTCCTACTCCAGTCTCTGAAGTGTCTACCTCTACTACGAAAGGCTTCATAGGGTCTGGATGTTGCAAGATAGGGGCCATAGTGAAGGTAGACTTGAGCCGGTTGAATGCATCTTTGGCTGCAGGGTTCCACTGGAGGCAGTGTGGTCCATTTTTCAGCAGGGTTGTAAGAGGAGGGGTGACTGTGCTGAACCCCCAAATGAAGCATTGATAAAAGTTTGCAAACCCCAAGAAACATTGTAGTTCCTTTACTGACATGGGAGTGGGCCATGACATGACCGCCAAGACTTTGCCCTGATCCATGCTCACACCCTTTGAGCTCATGATGTATCCAAGAAATGAGATCTGGTTGACATGGAACTCACATTTTTCAGCTTTGACATTCAGATTATTCTTGAGGAAATGGGAGAGCACTGGCTTGACATGTTCATGATGGGCATCCTCATCTGGGGAGTAGATCAAGATGTCATTGATGTAAGCAATTATGAACCTCCCCAACATGTCCCTGGGCATATCATTAATGAGGTACTGCAAGACACTTGGTGTGCAAGAAAGGCCAAAAGGCATGACCAAATATTTGAAGTGACTGGTGGGGGTGCTGAATGACATCTTCCATTCATCACCCTCTCAAATCCTAACCAGGGTATATGCACTACGGAGGTCTAGTTTGGAGAAGATCTTGGCTGTTCTTAACTGTTCCAGAGCTAAAGGCACCAATGGAAGTGGATAGGGGTATTTGACAGTGATCTGATTTAGGCCTCAATAATTGATACATGGGCAGAGACCTCCCCCTTTCTTCTCAACAAAGAAGAAGCCGGCTGAAGCTAGAGATGTTGACAGACTAGTATACCCTTGTTTCAATGCCTCTTGAACATACTCCTCCATAGTAGCTTATTCAGTTATGGGCATGGGGGTAGATACAGCTGCGAGGAGGAGTTGTACCTGGGAGGAGGTCTATGGCACAGTCGTAGAGATGATGAGGAGGCAGGCCACTGGCTTTACCCTTGCTGAAAACTTCCTTGAGATCTAGGTAGCATGAAGGAAAATTATCTAGTGAATCGGGCAGAGGTGGAAGAGAGCACAAGCTGGGGGAGTTTCAGGCAGTTCTTGAAACAAGACAGGGACCACTGGAGGATTTCTTTTTATTGCCAAGATATTAAAGGATCATGAAGCTGAAGCCACGGGAATCCCAAAATAAGGTCATGATGGGCAGTATGGGTGACAAACAGGGAAATGAGCTCAGAGTGGATTGCCCCCACCTGAATTTCAAGGGGTGACATGCATGCAGTAACAAGCCCATCACCGATGGGACCCCTGTCGATGGCTTTTAGTTTGAGTGGTCTTTCGAGTTCGTCAGTGGACAAGTGAAATTTCTGGACGATTGAGCTGCTGATGAAATTTCCTTCTGCCCCTGAGTCTATGAATGCAGAGAGAATATGGGTCGAGTCTGGCAGTTTTAACATAACAGGTACCTTAAATAAGTGAGACTTGTGAATAGCTTTGGAACTCACTGGGCTAGGAAGACTGGTTATTTGGTGGGTCTGATTCTCCCGTGGGCGAACAGGGCACTTAGCAATCTGATGACTGGACTCACCACAGTAGAAACAGAGGCTCTCACAGCATCTCCTATCTCTCTCAGACTGTTGTAAGCGAGTGCAAGAGACCTCCATGGGAGTTGGGGAGGCCAAAGTAGGAGAGGATGCTGGAGCTGGCTGTAATGAGGGCCTGTTCTTGATGAGGTGATCCAGATGAATAACCAGATCGATCAGGGAGTCAAGGGAAAGATGTTCATCATAGCAGGCCATTTCACTGAGCACTTCAGGGTGTAGACCTTGATGAAACGTGGCTTTTAGCACTGGCTTGTTCCAACCACTGCCAGCGGCCAGTGTGCAAAAATCCAATGCATCTTCAGTGACTCTTCTATCTCCCTGTCTGATGCTCTTGCCAACTTCAACTCCTTCAGGCTGATGATCAAACACTTGCTTAAAAAGCTCTATGAACTGGTCATAGGAGGTGATATGTTCACCCCCAATCTTCCATACAGTGCTAGCCCACTGTAAATCCTTGTCTGAAAAGGAGATTGATGAATTGAGCAATCCTCTGTTCTTCTGTGGGTCCTGTGAGAGCGGAGAAATATAGGGAGCATTGGAGCAGGAATCCCTTGCAGTTAGACACTTTACCCGAATACTTTTCAGGACATGGAATCATCTGAGGGGGCGGCATGGTGGTGTAGTGGTTAGCACTGTCACCTCACAGCAAGAAAGTCCTGGGTTTGAGCCCAGCGGCCGACGAGGGCCTTTCTGTGTGGAGTTTGCATACTCTCCCTGTGTCCACGTGGGTTTCCTTCAGGTGCTCTGGTTTCCCCTCAAAGGCATGCAGGTTAGGCTAATTGGTGGCTCTAAATTGACCGTAGGTGTGAATGTGAGTGTGAATAGTTGTCTGTGTCTATGTGTCAGCCCTGTGATGACCTGGC
>JANZLB010000005.1:20299676-20314986 GCA_026167865.1 Notarius quadriscutis | reverse complement strand
TCTTTCACAGAGTGGTGAACCCCTCCCCATCTTTACTTCTGAGAGACTCCGCCTCTCTGGGATGCTCTTTTTATACCTAATCATCTTACTGACCTGTTGCCCATGAACCTAATTTTTTTTTTTAACATTACACAACTTTTTTGAAACATGTTGTTTGCACTAAATTCAAAATGAGCATAATTTTCAAAAAACAATAAAATTTCTCAGTTTCAACATTTGATATGTTGTCTTTGTATTATCTTCAATGAAATATAGGGTTGCCATGATGTTCATAGCATTTTGTTTTAATTTACATTTTACATGGCTGCCTAACTTTTTTGGAAACAGGGTTGTAGTAGACACTTTTCTAAAGAAAAAAACAAATCTGTCAAAATGGGAGATTTTCTCCCAGTGGCAGCAATCTGAATGGTCCCATTCTCTCTGTGTGTTTGTCTGCTCGATCCCCTCATTCTGTATATGTTCCATTTAACATCCTTCTATCTTTTCTGCCTCTCTCTGTGTGTCCTCCCTCTCTCTCAGGCAAGTAATGGGGGTCAGAGTAGTGATTATTCCTCCTCTTTGCCCTCCACCCCTGTGATAAGTCACAGAGAATTACGGGGAGGGGCAGGAGGAGAGGGAGGCTCTCAGCGAAATGTACCACGCCGCCGGACCTCCTTGTTTACGGTTAGTTCTTCAGTCTCAAAAGCCTAAAAACGCAACACATTCAATCCAATATAGAAGAGGGACTGCTGGAGAGAGAATTCCTAATATGTAAAAGAGGAGATATTAGGATAGCTATCAGGAGTTTAATAACTTAAGCATGAAAGTGAAGAACCACTCTATCTCTCATCTCATCCCTCACCTCATCCCATATTTTGTCTCTCTCTCTGTATTTTTGTGCCTTGTCAATGCTTTATCTTACATGCCTGCCATTGTAGAACCGTCGTGGAAGCGATAGTGAGAAGAAAACTCCAGACAGCAGAGCTGATACAGGAGGCAGCAAACCAGTTATTATCAAACAGGTATGAGTGAGATCATCTCTTCAATGAATAGATTTTATTCTCATTTTGTACTCAAACTAATGGAGAACCATAAAGCAATTAATGAAAATTTTCCACTATTGGTCACCCCAAATGTAATAGTACGGCGCAAATGTTTGATCCACTACCAGGAACTTAATACTTTTTGATGCAATTATTCTAAGAATCATTATTTAAAACTTTGGCAAAAACACTATTTTATTTTACTTCAAGCACTATTTGAGAAATATCTATTGAAATTGCCTGATCACATCAACCAGCTCTCATAAAAACCTGTGCAAATATTGAGTGATATAACAACTTTTATTTATACAATTTGCATTTGTGTGGCCATGTACGTTCACACACAAATTCCATAATAATATTTAAAAGTTGCTGCCAGCTCAGTATTTCATTCAAATGGTAACTAACTGTTTTGGCTCTGGTTCACTTACCGATATTAACGGAATAAGCATCATCATATTGGTGAAATGTGTGTTTCGCAGGGCACAATATGGAAACGCAGTGAACGATCTCTGAACAAGGAATGGAAGAAGAAGCTTGTCACACTCACCAGCAATGGCATTCTCACATATCATTCAAACATCAATGTGAGAACCACTGTCTTGTACTGATTTACAGAAGAAAAAAAAAGGGGGGGGGGAGCCCTCTGACTTGCCCTGGAAATCATGAATTATTTTTTTCTTCATCTCAGAAGGTCTAGGAGTTACAGATTACGTGGAATATTTTAAGTAATTGATTAGCAATACAGATATACTAACTATATGGCCAAGTACTGTATACAGACACCTGACTATCACACCCATATGTGGTTCTTCCCCAAACTGTTACCACAAAGCTGAAAGCACACAATTGTCTTGAATGTCTTTGTATGCTGTAGCTTTAAGATTTCCCTTCACTGACCAAAGGGGCCCAAACCTGTTCCAGCATGACAATGCCCCTGTGCACAAAATGCAGTTCATAAAGACATGGTTTGCCAGGTTGGTGTGGAAGAACTTGAGAAACCCGCACAGAGCCCAGACCTGAACACTTTTGGGGTGAACTGGAGTGCTGACTGTGTCCCAGGACTGTTAATCTGATATCACTAATGCTCTTGTGGCTGAATGGGCACAAATCCCCATAAGTTTGGAATGGGATGCTCAACAAGCAAATATCGGTGTGATGGTGAGGTGTCCACATACTTTTGGTCATATAGCATATAAAACTATGCTGTAAATAAAGGTTATTTATCTGTTATTCATAAAGGGACTGGGAGCAGGAGCTTGTAGGCTTCATAGTGTCAGGAATACCACAGTACAATAAAAAACCTGCAGTGCTCATGCTTGCCCCATCTACATCCATTCATTCAGGATTCAGAACTTTAGTACTGGTACTGATAAGAGGACATTTTAGTTGTCATATTTAAGAATATTCAGTTAGAGTAACAATAATGTGATAGAAGTTTAAAATTTGGTCTTTTAGCTCCAAACACCCTGTATAAATATTTTTTAGAAATTTTAACGGACAAAATTAATATGTAATTTGAGCTAGATCACTTTCATTAGGCACTTGTAGCACATTATTTCTTGTCTTATAGTTGATGCTAACATCGTCTAGTTGATATTTAGGAAAAACAAAAGAATACATATTAATATCCGAACCACATTGAACAACTGGAGTACATGGCAATTTGTAGGAGTATAGGCAGAATACGCATGGTAAGGAGATGGACCTGCTGCGTGTAACTGTGAAAGTACCAGGAAAGCGTCTGCACAGAGCAGCACCTCCAGCTATCCCTGTTCCTGCCTCTGCTCCTGCCCCTGGGGTCAATGGCCTTGCAAAAGACAAGACAGCATCTGAAGGGGGAACCTCATGTGAGTAATGTGAGATATATACTCATGTTCGTTTGATCGTCTCAAACCAAAATCTTTACCTCGAGTGTGGCTTGTGTCTTGTTTTCCAGCAATTCTTCTGACTGTTGATGAGGCAGTTGGCTCTGTAACGTCATCTCAAGATGAACAAAAAATCAAACGGTGTCCTTCATCCGTGTCCAATAAGGCAGTAAACTTGGGTATGTAAACAGGTTCTTAGGGAGTGCAAAATCACCATCTGAATAAGCTCCAAATGACAGCAATTCCTGAGTGAACTTTTCCATGTGTAGAAACTCAATAAATTTAACAGGTATTGATTCTTCGAGGTCTATAATATGTGACAGATGTTTAACTCCTTGTCTCCACCCAGCAGAATCAAGCATTGAGGGGACTATAAGCCCTTCTCTGGGAAAAGACCTCACTCCATCATCTCCCATGAGCGACAGGAAAAAGACCAAGAGGAAGAAAAGTATGAATGTCAAAGGAGATGCTGCAGCCAGCCAGGCTGATGGTAAGCACCACCAGATGCACACGGACTGCTTGATAACCTTTCCAAATATGATTAGTAGATTATAAAAGCAAGCTAATGATAATTCATTGTGAAAGGATTCCATTACATGAAACCTGATGAATTTCCCTGCTTGTCTTCTGCTCTATTTGCTTCCTCTTCATTGTGCATGTGAAGATTTAACACAGTTAAAACTGTTTCCTATGACTTATGTCTTGCTTATCTCCTTTTCTCTTCCCTTTCCTTCTTCCTTTGCCTTCTGCTGCCCTGGGCTAATTTCTTGCACTGCAAGCCAAGCGCAAAATGTGGAAATTGAAAAGCTTTGGTAGCTTGAGAAACATTAACAGAACAGGTAATAAGAGGCAGTGTGGATGAGGTATACAGTTGAACTCGGTGTGACTGGCTGTTGCTTTGCACTGTATGTTGACGTTTTTCATCCCTCAGTCATGAGGACACATAATTAGATTATGGCAAATAGATCGCACCACTACAGTCATCTTTCACTCTGACTCTGTCCTTCTTTCTCTTCCTCTTTCTAGCTCATGTCACCATAATGAGAAAATAATATATTAGTCTAAAGGGTTCAGTGAGTGTCTTCCATTGATTACTTCCTCTCTCGTAAATAAATATTGCCTGCTCGTTGCAGAGGAGGAGAATGCAGACTTTATCATCATATCAAGCACAGGACAAAGCTGGCACTTTGACACCCAGAATCAGGAGGAGAGGGATGCCTGGGTGCAAGCTATTGAGAGCCAAATCCTTGCTTCTCTGCAACTGTGTGAAAGTAGAAATAAGGTTGGTTGATTATGATTTGAAAACCACATCATCAGTTTCTTCAGATGACTGAAAATACTGATCTGACTAGTGCATCTGTATGTGTGTGGTTCAGACTCGCAGAAGCAGCCAAAGTGAAGCTGTGGCACTACAAGCAATTCGCAATGCCAAAGGAAACGATCTGTGTGTGGATTGCGATGCATCATGTGAGTTTCATGTTACTGTATCATGAAATTAACAGTCCAATCATCGTGCACAGTAGACACTAGAGATAATTCACTTCTCGCTATCCCACCAGATCCCACTTGGGCAAGTTTAAATTTGGGAGCACTGATTTGTATCGAGTGCTCAGGAATTCATAGGAACCTTGGGACACACCTGTCCCGAGTCCGTTCCTTGGACCTGGACGACTGGCCTAGTGAGCTCACCAAGGTGCTAATGGCAATAGGCAATCACATGGCCAACAGCATTTGGGAAAAATGTACGCAAGGGCGCCAAAAGCCAACACCTGAGGCGACAAGGTGAGCAGGACCTCTTGGAGTCTTTACAGTTAAAGGTATAACAATTAACTGTCAATTATTCCACTGCTGCTGCTGTTCATAACCCAGGCTAAAACCTTTTTAAAGCTCCAAGGAACCTAAACTTGTAATTACATTCTAATTAGGATAATGTCAGTCTTATGGGAATCTCATTTTACAGTACAAAGTGATATTAATGTCAACAACAGTTTGTCTACTGAATCCACTCCAAGCTCACTTTTAAGTATATCTATGCTTTCTCATATCAAAAGCCTACTAGTGAATAAAAAGTGAAAGCAAAAATAAACCTCCCTGTCAGTCACCATCCATAACTACTTGAAGGAGGACTCTATCTACCAGCCATAACATTATGGCCACTGATAGGTGAAGTGAATAACATTGATTATTTCATTACAATGGCACCTGTCAAGGGGTGGGATTTATTAGGCAGCAAGAGAACCGTCAGTTCTTGAAGTTGATGTGTTGGAAGCAGGAAAAAAATGGGCAAGCGTAAGGATCTGAGCGACTTTGACAAGGGCCAAATTGTGATGGCTAGATAACTGGGTCTGAGCATCTCCAAAATGGCGCATCTTATGGGGTGTTCCCGGTATGCAGTGGTTAGAACCTACAGTAGCTCTTCTGTGGGATTTGACCATATGGGCTAGCCTTCATGCCCCACGCGAATCAATGAGCCTTCGACATCAATGACCCCGTCGGCGGTTCACTGGTTGTCCTTCCTTGGACCACTTTTGTTCGGTACTAACCCCTGCATACCGGGAACACCCCACACGATGTGCTATTTTGGAGATGCTCAGCCCCAGTCATCCAGCCATCACAATTTGGCCCTTGTCAAAGTCGCTCAGATCCACTTTACACTTGCCCATTTTTCCTTCTTCCAACACATCAACTTCAAGAACTGTCTGTTCTCATGTTGTTTAATATATCCCACGCCTTGACAGGTGCCAATGTAATGAGATAATCAATCAAATGTTATTCACTTCACCTGTCAGTGGTTTTAATGTTATGACTGATCGGTGTACATATTTGTGTAAAACTCTACTCAGTTGAGTAGATTGTTACATTTGACAAAAAGCCTCACTGCCATCTACTGTTTCATTAAATGAAAAAAAGAAAAGAAATCTACAAAGCCTGTTCAAACACTTGCAAAAGGTCTTCCCAGAATAACATTGCCTCCCTGTGCCTTTTTTGGCGTTCAACCCAGAGAGCAGAGGGAGTCTTGGATCCGGGCTAAATATGAACAGAAGGTGTTTGTGGCACCCTTGCCAACTCAGGACGAGAGCCCAGGTGAGGTGACATCATCACAGCTCCTCAGTGCCGTCACCAGCAAAGATCTTCCCAGGCTCCTGCTGCTCTTGGCCCACAGCACCAAGGAGCAGCTCAACGTTCCACTGCAGCTTCAGAGCCCCTTACATGCAGCCTGCCAGCTTGGAGATGTGGTCATGACTCAGCTACTAGTCTGGGTAAGGATTAACAGACAGTAGGGATATACTGATAATAAAAATACAGTCCTAGAGCCAATAATAGCTGCTGATTGTTACATGAGTAACTGAAGGAGTCAAACATGATGGGGTATGTTGCTATAGGAAATTATTCAATTAAGGGTTGGTGTAATATGATTCGATGCAAATTTACTTTTAGCACCCCAAAGCTCATTATTTTCCTATAATATCATATCCTGAAATGATTTATTCCTGTTATACCACAGCAAATTAAGAACTTTCTCAATTGTTTATTTATTAAGAATAGAACATTGTACTTGTTGTCCATTTATGCACTGCCTGGTCAAAAAAATGTTGCCATTTGGATTTAAAATAAACAAATACTTACGAGACTTTGATTGGATAATTACTGCAGTGATTAATGTGTTTCAGCTGGCAACAATACTTTTAACCCTAAATGATGCAGTGAGTAGCTTCTCATTTCTTAAGCCTGGTACACACAGGCGATTTTCCATCGCAAGTGTATTGCGATTTTTGGATACAAGTTTCCCCTATCATGTGTGCGTTATCTGTGACCAGTGAGTGATTTGGGGAGGGGGATGCAAGTCATGTGGAAATCACATGACTACTTCGTGAGTGGGGACTGGCTTAGCCTTTGGAGGTGATCGCTTCCTTATCACAAAGACACACACACGCGGCGAGATCTCTGCAACAAGTCAGTGACTGGCAATTTTTTGTCGCAGAATAACAAGCATGTTTGATACCTGTAATCTGTCGCAAGCAACCAAAAAAAATCGCCGTCGCAAATATCCGCACATGAAGCGATTTTTCGTTAGCGTCAAAAAGTTGCGCGACCAAGCGACGGAAAGTCACCCGTGTACGCCGGGCATCCTGCGCTCATGGAAAAGATGCTGTTTCAGAAGGGTCAAATTATTGACCTGCATCAAGAAAAGAAAACAACTCAGGACACTGCTGACATGACTGGAACTGAGTTAAGAACTGTCCAACACATTATTAAAACCTGAATAAAAGGCTTAAGTTTGCTTGGGAGCATAAAGATTAGACTCTGGAGCAATGGAAACAGGTCATGTGGTTTGATAAGTGCAGATTTACCCTGTTCCTGAGTGATGGGCGTGTCAGGGTAAGAAGGGAAGCTCATGAAGCAAAGAACCCATCATGCACAGTGGCCACTGTCCAAGCCTCTGGAGGCAGTGTTATGATCTGAAATTGGTCAGGTCAAGGCTCAGTAACATTATGTGGCAATAAAATTAAGTCAGCTGACGACCTGAATGTCATGAATGTCCAGGTTATCATCACATCAATGGATTTTTTTTCCATTGAAAAAAATCGAAGGCATGCTATCATCAAAGCTAAAGGCGGTCCAAAGAAATATTAGTGTGCACGACTTTTTTTGGCCAGGCATTGTAGTGATGTTTAATGTTGTAGAACGTCTGAAAAACAAGTTAAACAGCTATAAACAGTTACAAATTGCTGACACTGGAGATTCCTTCAAAAACAGCTAAATAGCCGTCCTCTCAGAGAAAACTATTATCAACCTTTACACAGGTTTTTTTTTTTCATGTGAGGCGTCATACTACTCCCAAATTAATATAATATGCATTAAAGTAAACTTGTGATTTGCCAAGCAGTTACTGTCTACTGGCACTACTGTTAGAGTTGTTAAGGAAAATTAATCAATACCTTCTGACCAATCAGAATTGAGAATTCAACTGTGCTGTGGTATAATAAATATCAAATCAAAAATATAAAAGTAATACCAAACATGGCAATACTTTCACTTTAGGCTGCTACTTGTAACAAAAGAACTACTTTTTTTTTTTTTTAAAGCAAAGAACATTTATACATCCATACACTACTGATTCCTTGAGACTGTGAAAAGTCTTATAGCGTGATATATGGCTCGTGTATCTCAGCTGCCTTTCTGAATGATAGGTTTTTAAGTGTTTTTTTTGTCTGTTTCTCTGTAGTATGGTAGTGATGTGAAAGCAAAGAATCCTCAAGGCCAAACAGCTTTAACGCTGGCACAACAAGCTGGGAGCCAAGAGTGTGTGGATATCCTTCGCCAACACGGCTGCCCCAACGAAACCTCGCCTACTGCACCCACTCCCATTCTCTCCCGCAAAAGTAGCATCACAAGTCTTGGACGTAACAATTCCAGGAGAAGGGTCACATAACTTGGAAAGACTTCATGGACAGACAAAGATTTTTCCTTTCCGGGGGAGAAAAAAAAGAGAACAATTTTTATTTCATTTTGTTAAAAAGCTACGTATGTCTCGCTCTGTGGATGTTTTGCTCTGTCCTCATCCATATATGTCCATTTAGATTCCTCAGAGAAGGCAAAAAACATACTTGCCAATGTATGAAATAAAATTACCAAGCCAGCTTGAAATCAAATAGATACTGTTTCAATGACTCAAAAGCAATATTATCCATACTAATTATATCTATTACAAAGACAAATGTAGCCTAGAAAGCTTCTCCAAGCAATCTGTGGAGATGTATTCAACATTACTGTATGACTCATAGAACTGTTCCTCATAATAAGCAACGTAAATAAGGCCACTATGTTTGTATGGGAAAAGAACAGTATTTGTCATTGTGCAACGTTTCTAAGTACTAGAATTAATAAACTTAAATCTTTAAATGTTTTGTTAACTTTTTTTTTTTCTAACAATAGGTCCAAATACCACATCCAAATCAGTTCTTCTTTGTGTTTTTTGAGTTTAACAAAGGTAAAGGGACATTTTTATGCAAAGGCAATGTGTGGAATTGTATATTGTCATATGTACATTATTAACATGTCTTCAGAAACATCGATGGATGAGCCAGGTAGATACACTACAACCAAACCAAACTTCCCGACTACATCTTGTGCAAAAATGTTTGACCTAAACCTATCAATTTTATCAGCAAATCTGTCTACAAACCTTCTATCCAGTACATACAAGACTTTTGTTAATTAGTGGAAATTTGTACGTTTGACAGCATTATTACTGGGGGTGTCACAGTGGGTAGCGCTGTCATCTCAGGGTTAGATCCAGAGCTCGGATTACTGTCTGTGTGGAGTTTCACATATTTTCCTTGTCTGTGTGGGTTTCCTCCAGGTTCTCCTGTTTTCTCCTACCACACACAATGAGGTGTGAGTGAACATTTGAATGTGTGCGTGCTCCAGTCCTACTGTAGCCCTGACCAGGAAAACGTGGTTACTAAAGATGAAGGAGGGTGGCACGGTGCAGTGGTTAGCACTGTTGCGTCACAGCAAGCAGGTTCTGGATTTGAACCTGCTGGTTGGTGAGGGGTGGGGGGAAGCCATGGCCTAAAGGTTAGAGAAGCAGCTTTGGGACCAAAAGGTTGCCGGTTTGATTCCCTGGACTAGCAAGAATGGCTGAAGTGCCCTTGAGCAAGGCACCTAACTGCTCCCCAGGCTGTCCTGGGTATGTTGTGCATCTGCTAAATGCCTGTAATGTAATGTTCTCCCTGTATGGGTTTCCTCCCAAAGACGTGAATTAAGTCAACAGGTTACTCAGCCCGAATGTGAAAGTAAGCGTGAATGTCTGTGTGTCTCTCTGTGTTAGACCTGCGATAGACTGGCGACCTGTCCAGGGTGTACCCCGCTTCCTGTCCAAAGTCAGCTGTGATTGGCAATGGATAAGCAGTATAGAAAATGGATGGATGAAGATGAATGAATAACCATTATGACCATAATTATGACCATTATGGCTACATTTAATTGGCCTCCTCTTTATCTGTGCCGGAGACTGATCATACTACGGATGCAGAGTAGATTGAAAGTGGATTTTCCACATCCTCATCAAGTTTAAAGGTGAGGTTTTTCTCTTTTTTAGTCAACTTTCTTGCTTTAAGTTTAAATGATGTCATGTAGGTGGGTTGGTTTTATCTATTTATTTTTATGTGGTCATGAAATTAAGATCAATCTGTAGGACTGGTAGGCCTAGAGTTTTGCTGGTTTTAGTCCTCGATCATGATCTATCCTGCTCAGTTTTCTTACCGTGCCGTTCATATTACAGACAGGTGAAGGATGCACTTTTTTTTTTTGGAAGACCCATTAAAGGGAAATGCTTATTGATCCTGTATTACACAGAAACCTACTTTAACAGTATATCCATGCCTGTTGTGAACGTTACTACTTGGTTGGTTTAACTAATTGCTGTTCAATGCAGTTTCAACAATGCTTGCAATTTTCATAAGGAATGTAAACCATGTTCTCCTGTCTGACTGCAGTGTTCATTCCGGTGTGCTCGCCGGTAAAGTGCTTTGGCTCGGTGTCTATTATCCAGCTAGCCATCATGGGTCAGGAAGACAGGAGCCTGAGCTGATGGGAAAGAAAAAAGAAAAAAAATTGAAATACTCACCATTGAATACAAACTACAGCCGCTCTGTAGGTAAACAGAGAATTTGTATTTTATATTTACACACAGTAGCAAGCTGGTGATAACACTAGTCATAACACTTGAATTTAAATGCTAAGCTAGCTTCCTAGCTAGCAGCTTAGCTTTTCGGTTGCTAAACTGGTACTCTAGTGCATCATATAGCTCGGTGATACAATGCTAACGTAAAGACAGGTTTCTAATTAGAGGTTGCTTTAACGTGTGTGTGTGTTTTTTTTTTAAATACTCAATAGTCTGTGATTTTTTTTTTCTCTTCTAATAATATACTTGAAAAAAGTGTAGCTACAGGTAAAACATTCTCCTTTGTTTGCTAGCTGGCTAACTCGCAGTGCTGTGGTAAACTCGCTAGCTAGCTAGCTAGCTAAATTACATTTACGACAAAGCGAAGTTTTTGTTTTTCCTTTTAAATATAAAACCGTGAGCGTAATATACAACATTTGGTTTCTAGCAAGCGTTTCGTTTTAATCACTTTCTTCGTCAAGCCTACCTTTTTTTTTTTGTTAAGCTCTCTGACTTGTACTTTAATGTTAATCGGTGTTTTATTGTCCGTTGCTTCTTGTGTCTGAGGTAAAAGTTTCTAGATTTTTCCTCGTCGCGCGACCGATTCATGTCTGTGACAGGAGATGCGCGTGCACCTGTTACAGGTGTCTCGGAGGGCTAGCTAACTCAGAGATAGCTAGAGTCAGTAGTTCAGTCTCTCAGACGCTTTTTGATCATTTTGTCATCAGTGTATTCTAAAAATTCAGCTAACCATACACTTTCAGACTTTTAAAAAGACATCTACACAACGTGAGATTAGTCACACCAGCCTTACACCAAGTGATTTTCCAGGGTCACTATTTGTACAACCCAAGACTACTTTTTCAGAACGTCAAGACGAGAAAAAGACATAATCCTGGTCATGACGGGTTTGCGAATACTTCAAAAAGTCAAAGTCCCTTCCAACGCCACATAGAGTGGTGCCGATCTCCGTTTCCGTAGCCCTCGGCCTCTCACATAGCTAGGGTTACAGTGGGGAGCTGGTCGTCTGGTAACCGCAAGAGTTTGACTCCCTACTCACATCTGTATCGTAGCGTGCCTTGCCAGACGGCACCATTTTTATGATGGTCTTTGGTATGACCTGACCTGACCGTGAATGGAACTCGATCTCCCGATCGAGAAGCGGACACGCTTACTACTAGGCCAACTTGCGGTTTTGCGAATACTTGGCGATGAAAAATTGGTAGCGTCACCACCAATCGTGCGATGCACAGCGAGTGTTCTCTGAGCTTTGCAGGTTGTTTTTTGGTTCATCTCTGCCTCATGAGTGGCCAAAAACCACTCATCAGCATACTAAGCAGCGAATATTCAAATATTTCCTGAAGCTTGGGGAACCTTCGCCGAGCGTCTAGAGATGTATTTGTCTTGAATCCATATCTGTGATGTTCGCAGGGGCCTTGGCGACCTAACCTTCGCCGACCGATCAAGAGGCAGACATGCTAACCACTAGGCCAACTCGCGGTTTTGCGAATACTTGTCGATGGAAAAATTGGTAGCATCACCACCAATCGTGTGATGCACAGTGAATGTTCTCTGAGCTTTGCGGGTTGTTTTTTGGTTCATCTCTGCCTCATGAGTGGCCAAAAATCACTCATCGTCATGTTTTCATCGGCAGACTAAGCAGCGAATACTCGAATGTTTCCTGAAGCTTGGGGAACCTTCGCCGAGTGTCTTGAGATGTGTTTGTCTTGAATCTGTATCTGTGATGCTCGTGGGGGCCTTGGCGACCTAACCTTCGCCGACCTAACCTTCGCCGAGACTTGAAAAGTGCATTTACATTTGGCGACCCTTCACCGAGGTTTGTAGTTGGTTGGGCGAAGGGTTTGTGAATATTCCGCAAATGTTTGGCGATAGTTAGACGACGCATTTGTGATTGGTGCTGAGGTCACGCATTGTTAAAATCTGTTGAGCAAGGCATCAGCGATCATTCTCTTGCCAGACACCGATATGTACAAAACCTTCAAGCATGCCTCCTAGGAAAAATGCCAGGTCTCCTCAAAAGAAAAGGGCCAAGTGTTCGTCTGCTGTGTGACCACAGCTTTTAGCTTGCCTGTACGAAGTACACATCGCCATTCGTCACCATCAGAACACCTCATTTTCATTGATAACCCATGGCAAAGCATCACAAGCTGTAGTGTGATTGTAATCTTACCCCAAACAATTAAGATGACAGGAGCACGCCTCAACTCTAGCAAAACTCTGATGATTTTTTCCAACATTGGGAATTTGTCTGCAACATTCAAATCACTTGAAAATTTGTTTGATATAAGGCCGGCGTTATTTTGAGCTGATTCAGGCTACTAGACCATCTTTACAAGCTGGTAGAAAGGAAACAGCTTCTGAATTACATTTACTAGTGCTACATCATAGAAAAGTCTATTAATTCCTTCATATTTGGTAAACACTTTATCCTGGTCAGGGTTGTGGTGGATCCGGAGCCTATCCCAAGAGTGCTGAGCTTGCAGCAGACGACACAGGGACATCATTCCATAATAGAGCACCATGCCCTATTAGGTATCTAAGTAGCAAGTTTACCTACTGGGAGGTGGGATGACACTGGAGAACCAAAAGGAAAACCTACAGGGAGAACATGCATAGAAATGTCACACATTTTCTCCAGTAACAAGTTTGAGAAACTCTGTCTTAAGATAACAGCGTCTGTTGCAGTTAAACTGATCATAAGATATGGACGTTCGGAATTTTTAAACATGATGCAAATTTTAATCTCATATGAGTTATCTTTGGTTCTGTTGCAGTTAAACTGAGCTCACCGCTGCGCTGGCAGGCATGCGAATCCGGCTGCAGAGGTCAGGCCACGCGGCCCTGCTTCTCTCCGAGCTCAACCGCTGTCGCCTGTCACGGCTCCTCTGCGACGTGGTTCTGCAGGTTGGGGGTCGATCCTTCCCTGCCCATCGTGCAGTCCTAGCATGTGCAAGCTCTCACTTCAGCAGCCTGTTATCTCGGGGCCCGTATGGCCAGAGTGGCACTCCTCCCACGTTCTCTTTGGACTTCATCTCTGCAACCAACTTTGAGAAAGTGTTGACTTTCATTTACACGGGTGAGATCCTCACTGATCTGATAGATGTTGGTGTGCTGTACGAGTTGGCAGAACGACTGGGTGTCAGGGAGTTGGTGCAGGCTTGCCATGCCACCTTCCCAGACATGAAGAGCTCCGATGGAGACGTGGAAACGGACATGACCCCTGCTACGACCATGGCTGCCTCCATGTGCTCTTCATCTGTGGCATCCTGCTCTTCTCTGTCGTCTCCTGCTGCTCCCACTCCGGTAGCGCCTTCTCCCCTCCCTCAAAGCAGAGGAAACAGGGTAAACCGCTCTCATGTGCCCCCCCTCTCACTCTCTCATTCTCCTAAAGCAGAGGATGGCTTTCAGCTACATCTGAGCTATAATCAGCTGGCAAACAACAAACAGAGCTCATTGGAGAACCACCACTCTCAGGTTTCCGAGCTCCTCCCGGCTCTCAGTTTGCAGCTTAAAACTGAACAGGAGGAAGAGAAAGTGGATGGGAACCACAGCTCAGAGGAACAAGCCATTGTTAATGGTAATAAACCAGCACTTCCTGAAGTGTGTTCCATTCCTGACTCATCAGCACAGGCTGGAGGGGAAACCTGCACACCATCCTCCTCCTCTGGTGACCCACTGGAAAGCCTGCAGCTTAGAGTGGTCGAACCAGGTGTTGGACTTGGGGGTGGGGCAGTCAAAGATGCCATTTTATTCGCGGAAGAAGAGGATGCAGAAAAAAGGAGCCTCCATGATGGGCCTCAGGAGGATGGAGAGCAGTGGCGAGCTCTGGCGGGGGATGTCATCGAACTGAGCGACGATGAAGAAAATTACATTGAGGAAGAGGAAGATGACGAAGACCTGATGTGCATAGAGAATGGTGGCAGTGGTGCCTTGATGAATCAGGGCCAGTTGGTACCCTCATCACAGCCCTGTAAAACTTGTGGAGTGTTGTTGCAAGGGGATAACAATGTCTTACGCTCTCATGCAGAGACACACCTGTCTGAGACGGGCAGCTGCCGCGTGTGCGGCACTTCATTCTCTGACCGCGCATCCAGCATCGCTCATGCACTCACACACGTGGGCATCCTGTTGTTTTCCTGCGAGATATGTGAAACGCAGTTCTGCACTGAGGTTGAACTGATCCGTCACAGGCGCCAGTCAGTGGCTCGATGTGTCCCCCAAATGCCCGAGCAACTTAGCAATGCGACTCAGGGGCCTGGAGGGGAACTGCATTGTGCTGTGTGCACTAAGCCCATTCCTAAGGATTTCAAGGTCTGTGAAATTTCATTTTGTTGTCTGAAGGCAGTTAAATGATTAGCAAAATCCTCCAACCAGCTCTAACTTATTTTTCCCATTATGCTTCTTACTGTTATTTTACATGAGAATCAATTGAAATTCTGAAAAGATTTTATGGGTTTAGGTGTTGTGCAATCATTGAAATCCTTAAATCTTTTTTCCTGACTGCAATTCCAAAAAACTTGGGACACCGTGTAAAACATAAATAAAAACAGAATGGGAAGATTTGCGAATCATGTAAATCCTATATATTTAATTGAAAATAGTACAAAGACAACATATCAAATGTTGAAACAGAAATTTTTTTGTTTTTTGAAAAAAATATATGCTCATTTTGAATTTGATGTCAGCAACACGTTTCAAAAAAGTTGGGACGGGGCAACAAAAGACTGAAA
>JANZLB010000005.1:20122540-20132637 GCA_026167865.1 Notarius quadriscutis | reverse complement strand
AAATAAATGACCAAGTATAATATTTTTGTCTCATTTGTTTAACTGGGTTCTCTTTATCTACTTTTAGGACTTGTGTGGAAATCTGATGATGTTTTAAGTCATATTTATGCAGACATATAGAAAATTCTAAAGGGTTCACAAACTTTCAAGCACCACTGTGTACATATCTGGTCCTCGAACTGAAGTTGTTTTGCGGAAGCCGCAATTTCCCACTGGAGATATCGCCTGTCATCTTTTCCAGACAGGGCTCTGAGAAAAGGTCTGAAGCACAAGGAGAAGCATCTTTGCTTCATGTGTTGTTTCCTGTCAGCTGAGGTGCCAAAAGTCCTCAAAGTGCTCCAGCAGGCCGAGACAACGCACCCATGTCCCCTATCTATTTTTAGCCATCTTCTTCCACACTGGTTGCAGTGTTTTCTTTGTTTGTGGTATAGTGTTGTGACAGGGGCCCGCATTTGAGTCTTAATGATACACTGTCTCCATCACCCTCCCATATTCAGATAGAGATTGTTTAAGCAGGATCCTGAGCCAGGAACGGGTCCCATGACAACTTGACAAATATTTACCAAGCTACACAGTGCATTGGGTTTTTTTGTCTTCATTCTACCTTTTCAATGTGTTTTCTTTTTTACTTCATGTTGCAGTTTCTGTCTTGCCATCATTTGTTTTGCTGTGAAGAATAGTGAAGATGTTTAGATGAAAAGAAAAGAAAGCTCTTCTCTGTCTTGGCCTGTTTTTGCATCGAGAGACGTTATGGGATCATTAAGACTAGAGCATGAGTGGAATGTTCTAGCAATACAAGGATGTAGTTCTTTAGGGTTACAGCAGGTCATCTTAAAAGAAGCAGGTGTGGATTCTGCTTTGCTTTGGCATTTTCACCATAAAGCCTTTTCACGGCTTATTCTAGAGTTGGGTTACAACAGCTTTTATAAGCATCGCAAGCCTCAAGGCACTGAAATGCATATCTTTAACATAAGTTACACATGACATGTCAAAACCTTGCACTTTTCTTGCGCTGAATCGCAAGACAGAGTTGCTTTGTATTCCTTTATCTCTTCTCTGATCTCTTCTTCCAAAAATACACAAATCTTTGGCGTATAACATTTGATCAGATATCGGTCTTTGTTATGCAGGCCTTTCGTGTACAGATTCAGGAGTATTAGACCACCTTTTTCCAAGGAGACTTCCTTGGAAGCCGTGGCCTAAAGGTTAGAGAAGCGGCTTCGGGACCAAAAAGGTCACCGGTTTGATTCCCTGGACTCGCAGGAATGGCTAAAGTGCCCTTGAAAGGCACCCCCAACTGCTTTGGGTATGTCAGGGTCTTCTTGTACGTCGCTCTGGATAAGAGCATCTGCTAAATGCCTGTAAAGTCACGTCATGAGACTTGACGGTTACTGGCTAAGACTAGCTGCTGATTGGTCTTCCTGCACATGCCATTTTAGACCCTTGTAACTGATCCCGAATCAGCCGTCTGGCTTGTCTTCAGTCTTCCGAAGTTCTCTCATGTCGGTCCTCTGCTGCATCCCCTCCACTGGTTACTGGCTAAAATCCTGATGCTCATCAACAAAGCCAAGAATACCCCAGTCACCCCCCTACCTACCTGATGGTAGTGGTCAAATCCAGGACTGTAAATTGACCCCTCCACCAATCACGATATTAGAAAAGCTGGCATCCGGGTGGTGGAGTGAACCTTTACCAGTTGAACGGAAATTTATGAAGCCCTGATTTGAGCATAGTTCCTGGACATGCTACAGCTTGTAGGTATCTTAAAACTTTGGCCAATCTGCACAAGTAAAGGGTCTCGTTTTCCTTGTAGACTGTTGTGCAAGTTGCTCTACACAGGAGTGTCTGCCAAATGCCATAAACGTATATGCCCGGGAAGCCTGTAGCCTTGAGGCCGCTTGAGCCTGCCATGTCTGTGCAATCTGTACAGTTCTGTCTCCTTCAGAATAAATAGGCTAGTTGTTCACCCCTGCTGGTAGTGGTGCGTAAAGCGAAATTTATAGCCGCTTGACACTCGGTGTAATCTGTCTTTGTCATTACCATTGAATTATACTTGTAGGCCTAGATCGAGTCCATGCCAAGTAGTAGCTGTGCAAAGAAATTATTCATGCTTGCCTTTTTCCAGAGACGTTTAGACTACAAAAGACAAATGTTGGATGACAAGTCCTGTTGAGTTTCAAAGACTAGAAACATCAGCATCTTTTTCACAAGTGTAAACTTGTGTTTTGTATTATTTTGAAGACCGTGTCTCTTACAAAATTTGCTATTGTTGCTAATTCCTGGAATGATTTGGGTGCATTGTTTCCGACAGATGATGGGAAGATCTTCCATGGCAGTGGAGTTGGAGATCCATTTGGTCCACGGTGTTTTGAAGGGGACATCATGGGCTGTGGGATCATGTTCCCTCGTGATTATGAAGGTGAGACCTTGTACAAGGATCTTGCAGTTTAGAAAGATGTTGTGAAGCTGAAGGATAATTGGATAAGCTAAGACGGCAGCGGACAAATCATAAATTCGTTACCAGACAAGTAAATGCTCCAGTCGGCTAAAAAAAGAGAGCTGACAAAACATGGTAAAGCGGAGCAAAGTAGTTACATGCGCCATTAGGGACGCAAACAATTTTTTTTTTTTCTTTTCCCCCCAATGTTTAACCTCAAGGTCATTGATAGCAAGTTCTATGTTATTTATATATATAAAAGTTACGCTGCTTTTTATTTTTGCTTGGTCATGGAATCTTGTCTTGAATTCTCAGGTTACAGATTTATCCACTCCGTTACGATAAAGAGATGAAGCTGACCGGCCCTTTTTGTTCATTGATGGTCACATTAGAACCAAACTATCCCAAAATATCCTCCCATTTACCAAGCACTGTCTATTTTCTTGGAGTTCAAAATTGATCAAAATCAAGCTCGCCAAAAAGACGTCATCAGATTAAAATCAACCTTGTCTAATATCCAGAATAAACCTGCCAAAGCTTCGCTGTGGGAATCATTTCATAAAATTTTTTTTTTTAAAATAAAGTCGTAAGTACAGCAGTTGCTTTTTAAGTAAACTTTACATATACAGGTCTGCCTGTTCCTCTTCTATAAAAGAACATCAGTGTAGAAGCATAATCTCATCAACTGACTTCTTATCTTCAAGAGAGGAAAAGATGAGGTGCGGGTGAAGGTCCGTCTGTTTATAGCTGCTAACGTAAACGATAACGGGAGCTGACTTGTTTCACAGACATTCCACAATGTTATCCGTGACTATAAATGGATAAAAGGCTCGTCATCATCTTTATGCAGTAAAAAAAAAAAAAAAGTGTAATTGTTGCTGTGGAATAAGAGGAATAAAACACTTCTACTTTTGGAAGATCATCTTTGCATTAGTAAGCATTGTTGGTTGATTGATTATTTCCCTAAAGCAGCATGCTCCGGAGTGTTTTATTCCTTACTGATAGCAGTTTGAAATCAGTCTTCCTGTTACTAGTATGAAAATACTTTTTTGGTCTGTATTTATTCCATTAGATGAGGTTGATGATGGAGAGGACCTAGCCGAGAATCCCAAGCAAAACCGCGTCCAGAACGTACTGTACCTGAACGATGAGGACGAGGAGGACGAAGGAGACGACGCAGAGCAAGCGCAGGAAGGCAGGAAGGTTATGGTGAGCGACCCTGACATTTACACCTTATTTCCAGTGTAAAATGTTCACAGTCTAATAATTCTATAGGATGAGGAAGGCACGCTCTACACTCCCCGGGTTATTGTCTATGCGGAGCATCACGTGCGAGTAGGTGGATTGGCTCTTCTAACCCATTCAGAGTATGATCCCAGGATAAGCTCCAAAACCATGGCAACCCTGATCAGGATAAACCAGTTAATGAAGATGAATGATGATTGATGTAATTATCATAATGACATGAGGGATCAGTTTCTGGAATTTGATAGAACTGTCCAACAAAGACGTATCAGATTTGTGTTTGAACTTCAGGTTCGTCTTGGATGTTTTTTTTTTTTTTTTTTCCCCATTTTTAGATCTAATGTGATCGAATAATCATATCGGACACGTTTGTCTTACTTACCTGCAAGTAACTCTAACCTTAACATCAGTAACCAAAAGCAAACCTTTAGGCTCCTTTGTGGGTTTTTAGTTGGTTGCTTGGGCTTTTTTTTTTTAAATAATATATAAATATATTTACATCCAACTGGCGACTTGTCCAGGGTGTACCCCGCCTCTTACCCGTAGTCAGCTGGGATAGGCTCCAGCTTGCCCGCGGCCCTGTACAGGATAAATGGTTACGGATAATGGATGGATGGATTTATTGGCCTTCAAACAACAAAACTACAAATTTACAACACGTACGAATACAACAAAACCATGAAAAAAGCAAAAAAGGAAGATCCAACAGGGTAGGCGTGAACAGGACCTAGAGTCCCGTGCAAGGCACCGCCCTACTCAAATACTGTATTAAAGAGGAACTGAAGTCATTTTTAAACTTGCTTTATTTCTTAATTAATATGTTATTCAATTACGTTTTTGTTTTTATTAACCTTTATATCATGACTCATATTGGTATATTATATTACACTTATCAGCCTTTTCAGTTTTTAGCCGTGTTGAATGCAGTTCCTTTGGTCCACGGCAGGCGTCGCTTATCCGCACGATCTTTACGAGATTTGTGCGAGACTTCAAACGTGAAGTGTCAGCGCTGCCATTTTGAAAACTGTTTACACAGCGGCCAGATCATTCCAATTTAGATTCAGTTCGAGATTTGCCGGCTTCATCAGTGATGGAGATTATTCCATACGACTCCGAACCATTGGTTAAATGTAAAAAAAAAACGCTTTCGGACAATTAAAACGTACCAGATCAAAGTAATAAACACATGCATATATTTATTTTTATGATAAATCCATATTATACTGAGCGCATTTCCTACATGAATAAATACAAAGTACCTGCATCTTTCATTTCCTTTAAATCAAGGCTGAATACTTTCTTTCTTCTTTGCCGCTGCATTTTATTCAATCAAATTTGAAACTTTTGATTTCTTTAAGCGCGACCGCAGTGCATGATGGGATATACTGCTTTGGTTAGTGACCATCGTTGTACACTAGTTTTCGTGATGCATTGTGGGATACTCTGAGTGCACTATACTATATAGGCTGTAAATAATCCTCACTAAGGTTTCGGACAGCGCTACAAAATGGCGTCCGCACTATATATAGTGCCCTGTATAGGAAGCGATTTCGGACACGGAAAACTTCCAGCTTGATTACATCAGCATTCGAAAAAGGGCACGCACGTCTTTTTGACAACGTTTGCAGACGTCGGTCACTTTGAGTTCCGCTGTACGTTTTACTTCCGTCCTACGATGTCTCGCACAGGTCTCGACGAATCTCGTGTACGGCCATTGCTTTGACATATGGACTGATATATTACAGAGCAGATTTCAAACACTCGCGACAGCAGTGACAAAATAGCTGTCAGAAATGCGTTCCTATATTTTGAATAAAATGAAATTTGCCTTCAGTTCTCCTTTAAAATAAGATAATATATAGTATACGTTATATAGACACATGAGTAGCAAAAAGCTTTTCGTAAACAAAATTTCAAAATGGCATCCTTCAATCAAAGCTGCCAGATTTTTCCTGTCCTTATCGGGACCCTGCACCCAGCCGCACAGATGGATACGTGTTCAGTACATTTGTCACTTGTATTTCTTTGCTCTCGGTGCCTGAGTGTGACCAAGGACTCTCATCATGAAGTGCAGCACTCCTGTTAAGATCATAACCAGCCATATTTCTTTTCCACAGCAACTGCGGCCTAATGTGTCACTGAAAACGTCAACGTTAAGTGGTTACGAAACTGCTGTGCATGTTTTAAGTCAGCAGTGTTGTCTTCTAGGAAAGACCAGCTCTTTTTTTTTTGTTCAGGTTTGTCTGGTTGTGAAAGTAAAGTTGAGCAGCGTTAATCACAGGGGATTTCAGTCCTGATGTAACCACAAAGAATTTTGGCTTTGCCCCCACAAATCAGTGAGGGTTAACGTGCACTTTGCCACACTTTTTCAATATTTGTGTCCACTGCTGCATGTTGTTACTCCTCGCTGAATTTTTATTTATTTATTTATTTATTTATTTATTTTACAACTGAACATATTTAGTAAATGATGTTAGTTTAGGACGTGGACTTGTTAGTGTGCAGCGTGCCTGCACTAATAAATCTTTCCCTTTTATTGCCCTCAAGCCTTTTGTAAATAAAAGCGAAAAATCCCGATAGCTATCGGAGCCAAATATTGCGTACTTCTAATTCCTCAAAAGTCCATGGCATTTCTAACTAAGCTTTGTGTGCTATGAGAAGCAGCTGGTGTATGAGCCTGCGTCTCACGTACCATGGCTGCAGAAATGTGACTCGCTGTCGCCCCCTAGGTGTTCTTCACCCGCAACGGGAAGATCATTGGGAGGAGGGAGGTGGTGGTGCCGGCTGGAGGATTCTACCCCACCGTTGGCATGCTGAGCAGCGGAGAGAAGGTGAAGGTGGATCTCCACCCTCTCAGCGGCTGATGGACGGAGGCTACAGCCAATCTTGCGTCGGCGGTTCAACTGTGAGCTCGTAGCAAGATCGACAGTTAAAAAGGGAATCAGGGAATATTTAAGTCTGCTAACTGATCGAATGGGTGTGTTTTTATTTTATTTTTTTTTAATTAATTATTATTCATGGGTGCACACTGTGGAAATAATAGCTGAAAGGTTTGTTTGTTTGTTTTTCTTCATATTAATTGCCATGGAACCAAAAACAGCAGTGTATGATTTTCACTCGTGCTGGAATAACGATGCATACCTTACTGTCTTTAGGTCTTTCTGTCCTTCAGGGGTCGAGCTGTATTCTCTTTATACGGTTTTGTCGACGGTTCCATGTGTAACCATGTTGAACGGCTGTATTCAGAGTTGGTGCGTGCGTGTGTGTGTGTGTGGTAAGAAATCACTTAAGGGCTACTCAGACGGTTACATTATTATGTATTAAATCGCAGCTATTCACAATCTGCACTAAAGGGCTCTTCTCTTAGCTGCAAGTCCAGCTATATTTTATGACACATTTTTGTCAATAATTAGATATATAAATATTATATCTTTGAGAAGTAATAAAAATATAAATAACGACAATGTTATTTGAGGCCAGTATTGGATGTCGGAATCCTAAACATAGATCTGTTCCCGAGAAAAGAACAATGAATAAAATACTTAGTGTTGAAATCAGGGGTGGACAAATTTATAGATCATAAACTCTATAACCCGTCCAGGAAGCAAAATATCTTGAGTGCTGTCTAGTACCAATTTGAATTGACTAGGTGAAAAAGTGCCGAGCTAGTTGGTTAGTTAGTGCGTTAATTTTAGACACAAATGAGTATGAAACTCCCTGCGTAGGGAATGACGTCATATCGGTGCCCTTGACAAAAAGTCAGCAAGTTGTTGGCTAATGGTTCGGCTGTTAGCCAGGAAACGTTACCCGTGAGGTGTGGAGTTACACAGTAAACCCTCCTTTCACCCTGGCAAGAAACAAGTCACTCGCATCACTTGTTGTGGGCGTGCACCGTTTTTGTTTTTTGCTCTGATGAGAAACTGTAGTTGCTCTAAATATATCGCTTCTAAAGCTAGCTAGTTACACACACATGCTAATAATTCACTAATCCGAGTTGGTTTACGTTGACTTAGCAAGCTACCTCTGTTCGCTCCTCGCACTCACCAGAGGCACCAACCATCACTTCATTTCGAGCTTGATTTTGCTCTGAAATGTCTCTCTGCGTATTTGAGACCCGAGAGATCATCTAACCAGTAAAAGGTTAGTGATGGCAGGTTGGAACGATGGAACTTGTGAGGGAGGAATAATTTAAACTCGTACATCGCATCTAGTTCACATAGAACGGAAAAAATGTCAGTTCAGTTTTCAGCCGCGTCGATTTGCCGTCATCACTGAAACCGTAGCTCTGTGTCCGGTACGTTTTATAGAAAATCGATCGCCGGTTGCTTTCTAGTGTGAATGAAAGGGTTAAAAGGTTGTATGTTATCCATGCGCGATGATTAATTCACCTAGCGAAAGCCGATGTACATAGTGCAGCAGGTCGTGCAATTCAACACGTGCTATCGTGCTTATATCATCAAGGTGCGTCATGAAGCATATTTATTATAAATATAAATACCAAATCTTTCTTTTTCAACCAGGATTTTCTTTCTCTGCTTGTTGAACAAGAGAAGAAAAAGTGCCAGCTTCGAGTCTGCTTGTCCACTGTGCAGCTGGGGGGGGGAACAAACAAACTTGACATTATCCTCAGTGCCCAAACTACTAACTAGTCCACCCCTGGTAATAATTTTTATATTATTTCATTCTTTAAAATGTTGCTAAATACGTCCCGGAGCGTCTTCAGACAGAAACTGAGATTCCCTGAATTGGTACAATCTCAACAGGATCTAAATTACACAATACTGTACCTCCAGGCCAATCATCATCTTTACCTTCAGGAACAGAGGCGTGTACACAGAAGGAGAGTGGTTCGACACCCCAAATGAAGGACTTGTCACTTAAAAATGAGCAGTGTATTAAAGGATCTCGATCTGTCGCGCTGACTGCTGATGAATTCTCAGTCGTCTTGGTTTCATTCGTTTTAAACATAACGTTCAGAGAGCTTCTTGTTAAGGTGGAGAAGGAGAGCTTGAGAATGCGACGATCAAGCCAGTCGACAAGAATATATAATCCCGCTTCGATTAGATTATACCTTTCTTATTTTTCGATCAGTCTAACCATAAGAATTACATTTACATCCAATTGACGTTGCATTTGATGAGCGAAGTTTCAATCGGTTTCTTTCCCATCGCCTGAAGATTCTGCCAACGAAGGTCATTTTATTCATTTAAATAATCGAGATCGTTATCTGGATACAGATTACTATTTTTCGTACGTACATTTTTATTTTGAGTTTAAGTGGCCAGATTAAGTCACCAACTCGGAATAGAACGAAACCAAAGTCTTAAATGAAATCAAGTGACTAACGAGAGTTGTACGAAGCTGATTTCCTCTAAGATGCATAGATCATATGTAGCTATATATTATATATATACATATATTTTTAAAAAGCTTGTATATAATGTACAGTTATATATATATATATATAATATATCTCACCGGCTGTACTGATGCCACAGCAAGTAACAAAGAAGAATCACTTCAGGAAATGGTTGAATGAATGAATGAATGAAAGGAGTGAATGGACAGAGAATGGCATTTCAGTTTATAAATAGCATGCAGTCAAGGGGCATTCGTGTCCCTGAGCGTCACCGTCACGGTCCTGCGCCTTCCCCAATCTTTCCCTCGCAATCCTAAAGCTGGTGACATTTCTACTTTGTCTTTTCTTTTCTTTTTTTTTATCATCAACTGACATTCACAAAGTAAGTGCCACTTTATCACCGCCTCGTGGAAATGAGGCCTCGGGCAGGAGGAGAGAAATGTCACGAGGTAATTGCATCCTCAGCAGATGTCAGTCACGTAGTTTGCAGCGATGCATGCTTTTCTAAATGCAGTCTGGGGGGAAAAAAATGTAGAAATGAGCCAGGTTTGATTTTCTTCACACTGGTGTGCTTGTATTGTATTGTATTGTATTGTATTGTATGCAAATCGGCAGGGCCGTATTCAGAGAGGAGTTTCGAAAGCTACATGCGCGACGTGACGTTCGAGTGAAACTGAAGTGTGTCTCCGGTCGCTGCAGTTTTGAACGTTATTCTTGAGCGAAATCGAATCAGAATCAAAGTAGCAGGATAAACTAGCTTAGATTCAGTGCACGCTTTCTGGTTTCATGGCCTAGATTTAAAACCTTGTGGCTTTAAGTTGTGCGTATGGAGTATCAATTGGTGCACAATGTAAAATGATGATAATACAATGCAAAATATGATGTGCTGGATCAAGTGCTATTTTATAAACTGCAAAAAAAAAAAGCCATGTACAACGAGATTGAATGGAATAACTGTTTTATTCGATCCACACTTACTGGATTTTGAGAAACGGAGCTTTTTTTTTTTTTTTTTTTTTCCCGCAAATTCGTTAAATAAAAATTTTATACAAAAAG
>JANZLB010000005.1:19572317-19587784 GCA_026167865.1 Notarius quadriscutis | reverse complement strand
TTCAAGCAAGTCCAGTTGCTCTCTTCTACCACCCACAGATTACTATGACCTGGATGACTGAGAATCTTCACAGACATATCTTCCAAGATGTTGAAAAGGTGAAACAATAAATTTACATGTTACGCCACGCAAAGAGGAAGTGTATCATAAATTCAACATGCATTGCCTGATATGGCTCAAACTTCACAGGTTATAGGAGGTGATGGTTCTGATGATATCCACATGCCCAATGTAGCCTTCTGGTATAGCGCCACCATTTGGACCTGGACAGTAGTGACTCCATTGTCTAAAAACTCATCACTGGTGGTGCATACATCAGATACCCAGGCTTTTGTGTAACAACACAGATGCATGTGCATTGTATGATGAAAACGTGTGACAGGTCGCAGAACCGGAGGTGTGAGGGCGTCTCATCGCCGTTTGCGTATATATATAATTTTTTTTCCTCTTCCTTACTACCAGTTGTGGTATGTTTGTGTTCCAGTGATGGTGGACACCGTGTTTTATTAAAAATGAACGTTTGTCAGATTCACATTAAAGGATAGAATATCATACACAAGAGTGAGAGAAATGTATATTTGTGTGTTGATAGATTTACTGTCAGAACCTGTGTCTCCTCGCCAAGCTCTTCCTGGATCATAAAACTCTGTATTACGATGTGGAGCCGTTTCTCTTCTACGTGATGACCGAGGCAGACAACACGGGGTGTCATCTCGTCGGGTATTTCTCCAAGGTAACCAAATACATGGATGAATTTTTTTTTTTTTAAAGTGCACACACAATGTTATGTCATGCGTTACTGTCACAAAACATAAGAAAAATATATAAAAAGATTAAATACAGTAGAACTGAGAAAGATGATTAAAGTGTAATATAAACATAAGTAATAAATGATCATCGAGATGTTCTGACTGCAAAGTTGAATTCTGGGTAAAATGTTTTATTTCTGTTGCTGTTGGAGTTTCGAGATGTTTCTCTGCCCCACACACACACACACACCGTGTATCCTGTGTGTGAATGTTTTGCCGAGATAAAAAGCGTCCCGCATTTTACGATTCCGGAGATCGCTGAAGCAAGTGAGCGACATTATTGCATCACGTGACCACCGTGGGGCGTGTCTGAGCTACTTTTAACCAAAACAAGTCAGTGTGGGCGAACATGGCGGACTCGACTCTCCCTCCAGCGGAAAAGAAAAGGAAAGCCTGCCTAGTGAGTGCAACTGCAAGATAGAGCAAGGTTAGATGGATGACGTGTCATTTTTCTGGACAGCTAACTAAATCATTCTAGCTAGCGCTTAGCTATCTTAGCATTAGAAGGCATGGGCTCGAGTCCACGGTAGCAATATGGTATGGAGTTCTACACCTAATGTTTTGATCTTACAGAGAAAGAAATGAGAACACAAAAGCAGGAACAGAGAAAAGAGATTCGTCGTGTTTTGTTTCACGGATCTATTCACGAACGTCAACCACAAATTACACAAATCCCTGCGACTCAAAACTCTCCGAGGTCGATGCAGAGTCTCGGTGTTTTCTTGGTGGAATCGCCATCTTGGTGTGACACAGTTTCATAGTTATGCTAATTAGTTAAAGCTCCTCCCTCGCATTCGGCTGTTTCCTGTTTCCTTACGGCCACACTGTTTACCTCAAGAGGGAGGAAACAATCCCAAAACGGAGGAAATCATCAAAATGATCACATCTCATCCACATGATATTGATCATCTGAGACAGAGGAAAATGCCATGCACAGTTTTAAAAAAAAAAAATTCAGATGATTTTGCAGTCAGCGCATTTAATATACTTTCCTGAGTGTTTGAGTTTGA
Organism: Notarius quadriscutis; assembly: GCA_026167865.1. Classification (NCBI taxonomy): domain Eukaryota; kingdom Metazoa; phylum Chordata; class Actinopteri; order Siluriformes; family Ariidae; genus Notarius; species Notarius quadriscutis. The sequence continues at coordinate 19,585,965 of JANZLB010000005.1, read as the reverse complement.
GAAATACTTAAAGGAAGATTTTTTTTTTTGAAATTGCACAAATTATTTGTCAAGTGTCACACGGTCAAATAAACCATAAAGTGTCTGTCGCTTTTATTTCACACACAAACTCTAAAGCCTGTTTTTACTGTACGCAGGAGAAGAACTCGTTCCTGAACTACAACGTGTCCTGTATCCTGACGATGCCACAGTTCATGAGGCAGGGCTACGGCAAAATGCTCATCGACTTCAGTGAGTACACGAGTCAGGGATTCGATTCGTTTTCAGTTTAGAACGATAAATTGTTCTGAAACGTTATCGTTTCTATAGTAACAGCTCAGCTCATTCACAAGGACACTCCGCATAAACGGGTTTAAAAAAAAAAAGTCTAATTGTTGATATGGTAACGTTTACTGTAAGGAGATGTTTTTGTAACATTTACGGAAATAAAAGGTTTAACTTTTAAGTTTTCAGACGCCTTCAGGACAGAGGAGTTTACGTGTTTCTTTAGGGGTTGTGGTGGGTTTATTTATTTTTTTTTCTTGTTACAAAAACTTAGAATAAAGAGACCGGTGAGGAACTACTGTTTATAGGTGCTATAATGTAAGTGAGAACAGATATCAACTTGTTTTATTCTTTGGACAATCCTGTGCTTTAAACGTGACAATAAATGGATTAAAAGTACGATGTGTCATTTATTTATTAAAGAATATTTGTTAGAGTCGGTAACTTGCTGTGGAATAATAGGAATTATTCTCTCCACATTCACTGGATATGAGCAATCGTGTGCTCTGATTGGCTACTCTCCTACTAGGATATCAGCTCATATACCGTGAGTAGAGTAAAACAAAATGGCGGGGCGTGTTGCTGAACCAACCGAGAACGAAATAAAAACTCTACTCAAAAACAAAACCCAAAAAAATTAAAGAAAAAAACCCCAACAAAATATGGAATAAAATTACCTGATGGTAAGAGCGTGTCCCTTTTTTTCTATTATTATTATTATTATCGCATTTTTCACAAATTGCTCTGGTCATTTTGCTTTCTTGTTTACATTCTTCATCTTTAAGCATTAAAATTTGTTGAATTTTTTTTTAACTGGTTCAAAAGCTCAAAGAAGTTTTGAAAGTTACAGAACTGAAATGTCCAAGGAAGAATTAAATAAATGTCTAAAGCTATTCTATACCTCGGCACGACAGCAAGACGGCACTTTCTACAAAACAAAACCCCACTAAAGTCAATTCGTGCAGCCATCGATAGGTTTTTAAGAAGTCCGCCTAAGCGGAAATGATTTTGCCAGACGTTTTGGATAAAGTTATTATTTATCGAATTTGCAAAAAATAAAAATGCTGTTTCTTAAAATCCAGTGAATGTGGATATAATAAAACAGTTATTCCACTCTATCTAGTCATACATGGTTTATAGCCAACTCAGTGCTACGCGCCTCATCAGCTATCAGCTCATGTACGACTTGATTTCATGGAATAACTGTTAAATACCCGATACCAGTTAAATACTAGCATCCTCAAAATATTCAATCCTGTTTCTTCTTGTTCTATTCTTCTCCTACTGTAGAAACATTTTAAACCATTACCACGGAAATGGAAATATTTGCAACAGATGTAACAGCTGGACTCGGAATGTAACAAGGAATGAGGAAAAAGTATAAATAATAAACTACAGCCTTGCAATCAGTCATTTATTGCCTCTGAATGTTTATATGGCTTTTCTTTATATAACAGAGCTGCTTGAACATGAATAGGGAATCGGGGGGGGAAGCCTCAGCCAAATTGAGGACGATTTGAGGAAAATGAGCAGACGACATAAGGTCAACATTCGGTTTGCAACATAGCAACATGTTACAGGAGGTGCTACACTCCACAAGGTGCCAGGAGAGGTGTGTGTGTGTGTTTCTGAACAAACAGGACAGACATGAGTGTGCATGAGATAGGCGATGGTGCTTACGTGTGTGTAAAGAAGAGTGGGTGCACATTCACATTCTCAGTGTTTTAGCACCACACAAATGACATTCATCAATCCAAATCTACGCTCAACAAACCTCACAATCCCAGAGACAAACACACACAACTGGTTTCTGTATTGCATAACTGTAAAAGTGGCACATTACACATGGTCACCTAATTGCATGCTGTGTTTTTCTTTTTGGCAGTATATTACAAAAAAAACCCACCATCATTTCTATAATAAAAGATATCATATAAAAGTTAACAATGGCTTTACTAAGGTCTGGAGATGTCACCACTTCCAAGTAGGACATCTAAACTGAGCGAACATATTCAATACTACACACACATAAATATTGCTGTTTTTGCAGCATGCCTGCAGGCAGCTAGCGTTTGGTCCTCACCGAAATGCCCTGAGTTGGAGTTTGTGTTTTATTTTTTTTTATATATAGAAAGAGTTCTGTCGGCATGTTGGATGTGCTTTCGATATGTCGGGATAACGTGGTTATATAAGACGTGGCTATTTTCATGTGTGCGTTCTTCTGGAATTCACATCTCAAAAGAACATTAAGGAGGTGAACGTTCTGAACGGTTAGCATATACAGCCTGCCTTGTATACGAACTTTAAGTTTACTCCTTAGAGTTTGGCTTTAGAGGGGATCACTGACAGCTGACACTCTTTGCCACGTTATAAACTGCATGCTTTGGCACAAAAACACCATTCAGTTGGCAGGAAGGTAGTGCAGCGTCAGGAACCAGAACTCATATCAGTAATCCCAGTCCTTAAAACATTGATCAACTAGCAGGAGTCAAGGAAGAGACGACCTAGCGAACTGATTAGCGCCGATGTCTACAATGAGCCGAGTGCTTGAGAGCCCAGCCGAACGTCTGCGTAGAGACTCGGTAGACGTCTGCCTGTAATAATTTTTAGATCATCTCCGTTTCTCCTTAGGAAAGCTATCCAAACAATGTATAACTGAAGAAATAGTATACAAAGACAAAAATATAAAAAAGGTATATAGATATGTATGGGCATATTCATAAAAAAGTAAAGAGGCTGAAAAAAAAAAATAATCAAAATGGTATTCAAATGCATCCAAAAAGTTATTCGTTGATTTTTTGTTTGTTTGTTTGTTTTGCCTTGCAGCTTTTTTGCTGAACCCGTTGACTGTTGAATGTTGTGTCTTTCTCTATGGCTCCTCCTTTATCTTTAATACAAGCATGATAGTATAAAAAGTAACTGTTTTGTCTGTACAGGCATTTGTTTTATCTCGCGTCTTCCCTCTTGCCCTTTTTGCAGAGTTCCTGAGAAGAGCTGTCCATCTCAAGACTTCACGCACTGTGCATGTGTGTCTCATTGCTGACCACGAGGCCTGAGTTAGGGCTAGCTGTACGGAAATAAGGCTCTGTTTTTACCCCTACAGGGGCAGATTGCTGTGAGAGCAGGGTAACCGAGGGGAAAGAGGAATAAAAGTGTTGGTATGAGGTGTGGGTGTGTTTTTACAGAGAAGAAGCCTGCTCATTGGGCCCTTCCACTATGGCTCTTTCTGGACATGTCCATACTGGGTTCCTGACCAGACCAGGCCTCTCCGTCACTGTCTGTTCCCCTCTCTTCCTCGGCATCTTCGTCTTCGTCGTCTTCCTCCTCCGGTGATGGCTCACTTCCGTTCTCAGTGGCCCAGCTCTCTTCCTCATCCTCACGCTCGGTCTTCATGGTGAACGGGGGAACTGATGGAGGAGGAGGAGGAGGAGGAGGAGGAGCAGAAGAAGCTGGCTCGGCTTTGCTCTCGCTGCACTCCGGCTGCTCTTCAAACGCTTCCGGGTTCTCCAGCATTTCCCGTATCAGAGGTGGCATTGGGCCCGGGATCTCCATTTTCAGAGTGACTGCCCTCTCTGCTCCTGTAACAAATCACAGAAAGTGGCTTCAATGGGAAGGTATTATCTTTTGTGCTACTTGTTACAATTTTTTTTTTCCCCAAAAACTAAATTCAACCAAAAAAATCTTTCATTGTTCTGTGATGTTTCACATTTCTGCTCTTATCCTTTGGTCATATCAGCACGGAGTATCTCAAGCAAGTTGAAAACGTTCTGCAGGTGGACTGACCTTTGGTGCTGATGCCACGCAGATCTGTGATCTTCATTAGCATCCGTGGGAACATGTGGGGTTTGTTGGGTCGGCGGCGACGGGCATAGATTTTCAGTGCCTCCAGCAAGGGCTCCTGTAGACGATCTACACGCTGGGGCTCTTCTAGGTCCATACGGTCTGGGTAGAATCAGGAGGAAAACTTAGTCTAAATACATTACATGTTCCTTTTTGACTCAAACACCAGCACTAGTTGAAGTTGAAGTGAGTATTTTGAATGAGAAAGTGATGACTTTATTTTGTTGTTTCTACAAGACATACCAGCCATTCCTAATTTTATCCCCAAATGCTGATGACGGAAGTTATATATTACATACCCCTTCCAATGAAGAGATGTTTTAGCATTTGGTGAATAAGTCCATCCAACTGACTGTCTATTAGTTCTCAGATTTTGAATGGCTATTATTAGAAAATCAAGGCAACTGAACTTATCTTTTGCCGTTCATCTAAAGGTCTTTGTCACTGCTCAACCCTTTAGGATTATACCAGACGTTCAGTTGCTTTGACTTACTACTACTAGACAACCTTCCACCAGATGGCAGCAGTGGTACTATATAAGTGGACAACGCAGTACCTCCACAGATGAGACAGATGGCACTGAGGAGGCCTGTTTCGGTGTCGTCCATCTCCAGCGGTAAAAGTTGCCCAGCGAAAGCAAAGACCAAATCAGTTAGCGGACCGAAGCCTGCGTTGTGCATCTGAGTACGGTTCAGAGTGAGTCCATCTGAGAACGTCATTGTATCCTGCTCCGGTGTGTAGCGTGTGCAGATCCGCAGCATCTACCATAGCAAAAAATTGTGGGGAAAAAAAAAAGTGTCAATTTTATGGCCTCGTCAGTGTACATATACACTGTATTTTGTTAACAGTTTAGTTACCAAAATGTCCAGACAAGCTGATTTGAGAAGGGTGATCTGGTCAGCAATGGTGAGGGATGTGAAGCCAGGGAGGCGCTTGGCAAACTCCACAATCTTGATGATGCACTTGGTGGAAAGTTCACTGAACTTATCCCACAATCCAAGATCCAACTGAACACGGTGATCTGAGCTGGAGTTCTGGGAGCAGATAAGAAAAAGAGAACCAGAACAAGACAAATAAATTAGCAAAACAGACATCACATCAGCTCTAATACAACACATAAGTGCTAAATTGTGCCGCACGGCGGTAGGTTGGGCGATATAGAGAAAAATATTACGATACCAGTGTGCATTTTCATGATGCACAACAAATCTGACAATTTTGTTCAATATTTAAAGAATTTCCTAAAATCCACACTATTTACAAAGAAAAAACAAGGCTAAACCATTTGTAAACGATACAGATTTTTAACTGACAATACCCAGTATACTCTCAAAAAAAAAAAGTTTCAGTATTGTTACAGGGTTTTTTTTTTTACAGTTTCAATATGATACGGTCCATCTTTTGTATTTCTATCTTGATGTGCACATGACTATTTGCTGTGTGGTTCAACTCACTGTGGTGTATTTTCCCAGCTGGCACAATGAAGGGCAGGTCTCTTGGTGTGCTTTGCTCACTTTGTTCACCAATTCCTCCAGTTCACCACTCAGCTCGTAACTCTCAACCGGTACAATTTCCTCCTTCACGTCCTTCTTCTTCTTATTTCGGTCATTCCGCACAGCTGAGGGTTAAAAGGAAAGACGAGTCAATACCTCAGCCATGAATCACGCCCATCGGACTCTAGCCAAACTATGATCTTGGCAGGTGGGAGTGCTTTTTGGCAAATTGCAGACAATGTGGACATTTGTCTGGCTCACAGCAATCATCCCTAGGAACTGAAGAACCAGTTCACCAAAATCTGTGACTCATAAATCAACAGCATAGACAGGAAACTGACCTGAGGACAACTTGTTGTAATGTGTGAGACCTGGAGGAGAACATCTCTGTGCTGCCAAACCTAACCTTCTCCATAACCCTGTCGTTCACCCTCACCCTCCCTCCCACCTTCCCTCCTCCCATTCTTTCCTTCCTCTCAGGATATCCAGTAATAGCAAAGGCACAATGTGATCCCGGTTTCTACATACATCCCACACATATAAAGACACACATACATGTCCCTGTGGACACATAGAGTGGCCAATGTGCCACTCTCCTGGTGAGATCACTGCTGTGACTCTGGCAAATGAACAAACACGTAGCCAACTTGCAGTCTTTGAACTACGTGCTATTGTCTCTGGCATGGCACAAATCTGTTAGTGCCAGGTCATAAAGGCACCTTTAGGAAAAGCTACTTAAAAAAAATAAAAAAATTAAAAAAACCCGCAACGGATGATGGATTGATGTTGCTCGGGGGAAGACTCATTTATAACATGATAATAGTTTGCACAATATGATCACTTGAATACTCACTGAGAGGTTTCTCACAGATTCTAATCATTTCTCTGTGCAAATGTGACAATAATCTGAGGTTGATATGCACTGTGCTGTTGTCTAGGTTGTTTCTTCTGCCAAAACACATCATTTACTGCCTTTATATCTGTTCAGATCTGCGCTCTAGTCTTCATGACACCATATATAAAAGTGTCAGCATGTCTGTGAGTGGGCACCGCACCAAGAACGCATAACTCCCAGCCAGCAGCCTCACCTTCCTTGGACATCCCGACCTCAAAGCACTTCTGCAAGCGGCAGTACTGGCAGCGGTTGCGTGTGACCTTGTTGATCTGACAGTTCTTGTCGCGGTGGCAGGTGTACACCATGTTCTTCTGGATGCTGCGCCGAAAGAAACCCTGTAGCCAGGCAAAAGTGTAAGCATGTTAACCACTGCTACCCATCGTGTCACCCATCGCTTGCTTGCTCTTATCTGTCCTTTTTTATTCATTTTTGTGTTTGAACATGCTGAACAGAAACATTTTCTCCACAGTCTTCCAGAACCAAAGGCCTATGGTTAGTCTTTGTCTATAATATATACTTAGGGTGTTTTTCTTGATTCTGATCATTTGTGGTCTCTCAGGTGCAAATGTTTCTCGTTGCAGACTCTATTACAGACTGCATCGAAAGAAAGCGCACTTTAACATGTTCATCTTACCTTGCAGCCCTCACAGGAGCTGACGCCGTAGTGGTAGCCTGACGACTTATCCTGGCACACAAAGCACGGCTTGTAAACGCGAGGTGGCGGGGGTGGAGAGGGCGAACTGGGTACCATCTCCTCTGAACTGGTGCTCTGAGTCTCCACCGCTGAACAGAGAATAAAAGCAGAGATTTACATTACATGCTGATACATTGTGTAATCCTCATCAAATATTGACAAATAGTAGGAAGGATTAATATATGCATGCCAAGAATTGCATATCTCTAGAGGCATATTAACTAGAATGGCCAGATAAGCTCAGTGTTTCTTTATTTCCCTGCAGTTAAGCAGAAGATGCTAGCTTAGCCAAGTACTGGTTCGTTTACCGCTCTATTTTGTGTAATCGGTGACAGACTGGTAGGGGTTAAGTGGGAGTGACATCTGTAGAATTAATCTCTCCTAAACCCTCCCTCTGGCCAACCCTCTCCTTGGGGGGTGGGATTTCAGAGACATTAGTGAGGTTTGACAGACAGACAGAGGAAAAAAAAAATAGTTTAACACAGTGACAGATAACCAGTAGCATCACCGATGTTCCGATAAGGCATGCATCTTATCTGTTCCTGAGGCAGAGGTGCAGCTTCAGCACAAGGTTTCCTCATTTCTATCTGACCAGCTGATTGGCTCCTGTGGTTCTCAGCTTACATGCCCAAATACCTTTCCCCCCTTCGAAACATGCTTTGAATTACAAACTCCCTGCCCAAAAAAACACCATAATGACAAATTACTAAGCTATTGTGTTTGTTTAAGCTACGCATTCGCGAGAAACAGTTCACACAACACACACGTAATCTGAAACAGGTACCTTCCTGCACAATGCCTCCTGAGCAGCACTTCTTTCAACTTTCACCCTGTGGTCACCCCTAAAACTTTGGCACCACCCCTTTGCCACCTCTTGACACACAAACCCTATTTTTCCTAGCCCTAAATTCCTGAGTATGGCCCTACCAGTTTTTATTGGAGGCCGGGCCTCATAAGCTTAGCCTATAAAGGTACTCTCAGGGCCATGGTGGAGGCAACAGCCTGGCTGCTGGGGCTTTTACTGGGGTTCGGTCACCTCGGGCAGCCATTCACACCACCAGCTGTAGCCCTGGCCTGTTAAAAAAGATCCAATCATAAAACGAAAAACGGGGAGGCTCTAAACTTCTAACTTTTATTGCACTCCATTCCCCAGCTATGGTCAATGGAAAGCACAGAGACTAGCCTGAACTTAACCTACAAACCCCCTCCTTTTACACACACACACACACACACACACACACACACACACACACACACACACACACACCACAGGACTCAGCCAAAGCACTGGCTTGGCATTTTACAAGACTTGGGAGACTTCAAAAAGAAGAAAAGAAGGCATAAAAAGAGGAATTTGATAGAAAACAGAAAAGGGGACAAATGAGATGGGGGCAGGGAGAAACAAATGTTCCAGGCTTAGAAGCAGCAACGTCCCTGTTCATGGCCATGGTTACACAAACACCATGGAGCTGAAAATTAAATCTACATACCACCTGTACATTTGCACAGAATGCTAAACGGTTTCATCTCAGTTTACTTGGCCTGCCGCAATGAATGCAATGTTGTGACAAGTACAGTTTTGGATATCAAAACAGTCATTCACAGCATTTGCAGTAACATATTCAGCGAATTTGACGTGATGGTGCTAAAGGTTATAATATTCAATCCGGAACTGACATCAAGCACAAAAACAGAGACAAACGATTACTGTGGGTTAAACACATGAGTCATTACTATTACTGTGGGTTAATCCTCGTATGAATCATTTGTTTATGTAGCAATCATAGCAGTACTGGGCTTGCACCTCGTTCACAGAGTCTAAAAAGGCAGAACTATGGTTGGCGTCAAGCATATACTACCATCCCAGACAGCGAGGCAGGAGGGGGACAAAAATCCATCAGTGTCTGTCAACAGCCCAAAATGGTTCCTGTGGTAAATAAGGCTTCTCTTACATCTCTTTCACACATCATTCCAAAATTCAGTCAACACTTCCATGGAACATACAATGGGACAGGCCATCTTTGACAGCTGCTCCCACCCCCTCCAGACCCTATCGGTCCTTCACTCTGGTTTCTTGACTCGTCTCATCTTTCTATTTGGAAAACAATTCTCGGCAAAAACACCAGGCCTCCTTATCAGGATCTCTATTTGCATGACAATATGCAGGCCTAGCTGATGGCTGATGGAGGGACAGGTTGTGGGCGGGACAGGGCAAGGTGGGGATGTCGGGGTCATAGTTATCAGTAGCCACTACTCATTTCCTGTTGTGTAATTTTACTACTAATCCTCTCACTTAATGCTCTCTACACACAAGTGTCATATGAACAGGTATGCATTAATCTCATGCAACCATTCAATTACATTTAAGACCTTTCCTATCTATACCCACAGCATGACACATCAGTAAAAAGTCAACCAAACACACAAACGCATAAGGTGCATATACAGTTAGCTCCAGAATTATTGGCATGTTTTAAGAGAATGGGAAAAATCATTGTTTAAAAATAAATATTTGGTTATAATGGATATAGAAATACACACACTGTAGTTAGAAATATCTTTAAATCGCAATCAGGACTATAATAAAATGTTAAAGGTCTGGAACAGTTAAATTTGTCAAGAATTGGACACATTAGCATAGAATAGATACTTGCTGCTTGTTTTAACTCTACTGGCCCAAGGGGCTCTTTTGAAGATTGATTATGCATTCCACTAAGTACCAGGATATTTTCAGCTGATTTGCCTTCATCTGGTTGCCTTTGTCAGGAGGTTACTTGGCTGTAGATGAATATTTTCAAAATGATAAGCCCAGCCGTATGTCTAAATCAACTGAGCAGAAGACAAAATCAGTGTTTTGAAACGGCCATGGAATCTGCAGGACGAGGCTGTGTTTTGTTATTGTGGGTTGCCAATACTTTTGAAACACGTGCTTTTTTTGGGGGGGGGGACGACACATTATATAAACGTTTTCTCAAGCATTTCCAACTCCAAATGAATAGCTTGTTTAAAAACGTATGGTTAATGGCAAATAGATATGTGCTATAAAAACATGCCACATGGTGGATGTGTAAAAGTAAGTGCTGTATGCATTTTGTGTTGCAACACTACTTACACTCGAAGCATATGATGCATTGGCTGAGGAACAAATATTCTTTCACAATAGAACAGCAGATTTTGTGTACGTGACTATGGGTGTGATTGAATCTTCTGGAAACACTCTTCCCAGATCTAGTCTTGGCCTGTGCATGGGTGTGTGGGTGTGTATATATATATGTGTGCGTGTGTCTGTGTGCATGCAGTTTTGTGTGGGTACTCACATGGCTACCAATGACCCTGTTTCCAAAGTACCAAATTTGATTTGCAAATGTAGTCAACTCATCTCAATTCCTCTTTAAATGAATCAGTCTACATTTATCTACGTGTTTTTATGAGATGTGGGACCTAACTTTGATTACCATCATTCCTTAGGCCAGGATCTCAAACCCTTTTTCTAGAAGCATCGGGCTTTGTTTTTTTTTTTTTTACGCAGTTCTGCATGCCCGGACACGCTGTGCGGCAGACGGTGCACAGATTGGCCAGGTTGTCGCGAACAGCATGATTGATAAGCTGACTGGCACAGACTGCATGAGCAGGAGGCTTCTCTCCAAGCCTCGCCTGACGAGCAAGGACGCGCAGTCCTCTCCAGAAAACTTGCACCAGCTTCCTGATGGGGGACCAGGTGCGGCTCACGCTCTCTCGTTCTCGTTTTGCCTTTCTCTTTGTCTCTGCCCACAGTTTCCTGCCATCTCCAGTGCATGGTTGTCATCACAACACTTTACTACAACAGAACCACACTTCCTTCCTCCTTTCTGCTTCACTTGCTTTTTCCACTGGATGTTTTCTGATTGTTGACTCTCAGTGAGTGGCATTTCCACTATTAGTCATATGTTACAAAACAGATCATTTAACTGAAAACCATCTTCAAGGCATCATCAATCTGAGACAACTGATTTCAAGTAGTCACTGATCATTGAATACGACTGTGCAGCCTAACCACATGCAAGTCTGACCAGACTATTTGACTTGGCCCGTAGTGGGGTCATGAAAAAAATGAGTGCTGGACTGATGCTACAACAGGACGGAGTGTATGCATGCTCTTATTAAGGTACTCAGCAGTAGCAGTTCCTGTCAACAGCTGAGCATGACTTCATTATCTGAACCCCCACCTTTTTCTCAATTTCTCTCCTCCCCCTGCCTGGGCATGTTGAGATATATTCATCCTGTTACAGAGAAACCCTTTCTGAAAAAGCACTAAGCTGCCAGCCAGACAACGGCTCAGAAGGGAGAAAAGGCGAGAACATGCACCACACTGGACAAGACCAGAGAATCCGACGGAGACTGGAGTCTCAAGGAATTTGCACCCCTCATGTCATAAACAGCACAAAGGCATGAATACATACACGCACACCCATGAACACTCTTGGAGCAGAAATGGCCTGGTGTGCACACACACTCACTCACTCACACACACATACATCTTAGAAGTTGTGATGTCAAAACAAATCTAGCTGAGATGCCAGCACCTGCCATATGAGGTCTTCAGCAGGTGGGAGCAGCCAGGCCCCTCAGGGTTGGGGAAATTACCCTTGGAGACAGCAGTACACATTCAACACTTTCCTCTTTACAATGCCTCATAAACCATTTTAGAACACTTTTTTCCATGTCAGCATTTGTCCATGAAAGCCCTTCCTCACTGCACAACACCAGTCCATCAAAGAAACATGGAGTGACAGTGAACCACTCCACCTCTAGCGGAGTGATATTGCTTCAGAACAAGGTCAAAATTCATCCATGACTTTTATTTGGCTTGGACTGCCCTAGCTGCTGGTTAAACAACCATCTGAGCAAGGCACTACCATGGTGCTATAACAGTGACCTAATCTAATCTATTCATTGTAAGCCAGTAGATGGAGATCAGATCCAAAGGAGACAGATCTCTGGCATTGAGCCCGTCACTGCCTGCCAAGCCTCATATGGCTGTTCAGAGTTTGGGGGATACTGTCTCCTCCAATTCCTCTTCACTCCAGTGGCTGGATCATTCTTGTATGGGCACAGACGCTGGGGTGTTGATCTGTCTGCAAGCACTGGAGCCAAATGACAGGCTGAGGCTGGTCTCCCATTCAGCTTTGATCCCAATGGCTTCTGCTTGCTCTCACACATTTCCTTTTTCCATCTGTCTAGTCGTCTGCACTCACCTGCCATGGTGCCATGGTCCCACGTGTCCCTACGCAATAGATTCAAGGAACTCCTTGTATGGCTCTTATTGCTTCCTTCCCCAAATAATAGAAACCGCAAATGTAGAAGTAGCAAGTAGGTTGACGCCTTTGTGACGGAAATAAAGACAGCAAACACAAAGGGATTTCGTTGTTATTATGAAGAAATAATACTTCAGTATTATCAAATTGGGAAGCTGTTGTAATAGCATGATGCGATGCAGAGGTAACATCCTGCACCCTTATTTCTATCGCTCCTCTTTGCTTTTTTGGGGGTTAATATCATTCGCTGTGGACCATTTGTGACCAGAAATGGCACTTTGTTTCGGCTTATTTTCTTACAGTACCCATGAGTTTCCAAAGAAAGTTGACTTTACTACTCGACAAAACATAAGGAGACAGAGTCTGTGGCTTCCTGTTCTCTGTATGAATTGTGGTCAGTGAAAGCTTCATCTGTCTATGCAACATGAGGTTCAGAAACAAAAAGCCATTCAATAGCATACATCATACCAGGGCAACGCATGTTGTTTTTTCTAATGCCACTCTAGAGGAAGCGTGAGAAACTTCCGCTTTGAGTGACACAAAGCAAGAAATGATGCTTGATCACATACGTGGAATTTTTCTACCCTTGTGGGGCAGCATGCTCTGAAAAATGATTGCCCAACAGTGAAGGGTGTGGACTGGCAGCCTTCAAAGCATCACATGTTGACTGATATCCTGTTCATGAATATTACTGAAGAGAAAAGGTTCTTCACTGGAAACGTGTGTGTGAATCATATCACGGTGGAAAGTCCTCCCCATGGTTGAATTACCACAATGTTTTTAGAGCAAGTTTCTTCTTTTTTTTTTTTCTTTTTAAATGAGTGGCATAGGTCATGTGTCTAGCAGTTATTTTTGTCATACCAGCCAAACTGTTTCATTCCTGCTCATCAAAACGACTATATGAATAAATCTTGACCGGCCTAGTGAGGCACATGTGACTAAAACTTTGAGCATTTACTTTATAGCAAAGGTGGTGAGATCCTGGAGAGTCATATCAACTGTAATATTATTACCATGCCAGACCAGCAGAGGTATGGAGGTGCAAGTGGTTAGCACGGTCACCTCACAGCAAGAAGGTCCTGGGTTCGAATCCAGCGGCCGGCGAGGGCCTTTCTGTGTGGAGTTTGCATGTTCTCCCCGTGTCCGCGTGGGTTTCCTCCGGGTGCTC
>JANZLB010000005.1:19539236-19558134 GCA_026167865.1 Notarius quadriscutis | reverse complement strand
TACCTGAGATAAAGAAGCTGCCTAATAATTATGCACACCTTAATATAGGGTGTTAATGACTTTAGGCCACACTCACCCTCATTACACAAATAAATACCACCTGAGAATGCTTAAATCCAATTAGCATTCACGTGTATTTAGCTTGGGGTTGGAAAATATGCATAGAAATAATGGTAGGGTCAGAATACTCACTTGCCTAATAACTGTGCACACTAACTGACATACAAACGCCTCGTATTGCATGCGATGGCACAACAAGGCAAAAGGTGGCAGCACAGTTCCACACGTTACTTTTCAGAGGGTGGCGCTCAAAAGAGCTATGAATTACATGTTTCTAATCAAATGTGACGTCTTCAAAACAATATGATTAACATCCCTGAACCTTCTCCTTTTTCCTCTATCCTCCAGAATCCAATATTTTTATTGTTTTCCATAGAAGGATACACATTTATTGACCGTAACTAGAACTTCCACTGTTTCTGGCTGGTTTCTGGTTTGACTGAAATTACCGCGAAAAGGCCAACCAGGGGTCATGATTGTTCCCGACCTCTGGTATCGATTTCGGCCAGTGTCGACAAATAGAAAGTGAGCTAGAGTCTAACGTCACAGGAGTGGCACGTCATCAGCTTTCGACCAAAACTCAACATGGCCACGCCCAGCGATTTCACAGTCAACATTCAGAAAAAAGATCGCCGTGTCAAAAGTAATCAGTGTCATGCAAATCTGAGTGCATATTCTGAAAATTCATGTTTTTTTCCTGTAAAATACCCAACTCTTGTGAAGCTGAATGTACTTTTTATGTTGGTACACGGCGATTGAAAATTTGCAATTTACTATGTAAACGGATAGGCGCTTCCCGCACGGCAAGCACTGCTGGCATTACTAAACTGAACACCGCACACTCATACCCCCTTTCCACCAACATGAACCAGGTGCTAATTCTGGGCTGGTGCCAGTTCAACTTGCGTACTTTCCAAGAACCAGTTTGCTTTTCCATGGGCTAGAGAGCCACCATAGAGCATCATCATCACATCACTGTATATGTGTCCATCCAGCCATTAGCCCCACTGCTAGCCCACCCTGCTAGCACAACAATACAACAGCAGCAGCCCGCCCTGCCAAGCATAACAGCAATGGCAGACTACATCATCTCTTTTTTCCCCCCTCCTTCTTCTTTGGATTAGGCAGGCTAGACGTTACACAAGCTCTCTCTCCTTTTTAAATGGTGGTCACAAAGTCTTGACTTGATTTCTTGGTTGCAATAATCCCACCCCTAGCCCTAATATAAGCAGTTCTTGGTTCTCGACCAGCAAAATTTTGGTGGCCTGGCTGGGAACCAGTTCTTTGGCTGTCTCCAAGCCAGTGCCTTGGTGGATAAAGGGTATCAGACAGATCAGCTTCCAAAGTTTCAATTTTAATGATAATGGATTGCTAACTAGCTGAGCTGAGTCTCTGCTATAACTCCACTGCGATATACATTTGTGAACACACACACACGAGTCTAACAGTTGCATCAGTGTCTTCACTACTTTGGAATTTCTCATTAGTATGACTTTGTGGAAAATGCTGAGCAAGAAAAGAAGCTCTTGCTCTTTTCATTTTCTAAACAAAACAGCAAAATCGCTCACAAATATTTCAGTATAAACACATTCAGTTTGCTTCATGGTGGAGATTTCCTGTAAGGCAACGTTCTATAATCGCAAAAATCAGCAGGAGATCAAGTGAATAAAGTTATTCAAGTCCAACTTTTCTATCAGTTGTTCCTGGACTCTGGTTTCTTTGTTCTGTTCATGCCTTAAGCCCAGATGAGGGTGAACGTGAGGGCATTCAGTTCTGGCCACCAACAATGAGGCTGAATCATCTGGAACGTCACGTCTTGATTGCATTGTTTCCTGCTGTAACGATTTATTAGCAAAGACTTCAAAAGAATGGTAAACGGACTGGTGAATACATCAAGGGCCCACGTGCCTGATTCATTCAATATGAAGTTGAACAGAGTTGTTTACAATAAAGGCTTTTAGCAAAACCGGTCAGTTCCTATTGGGGCTGAAGTAGAGAGAATAAAAGCGAAGGTGTAAACAGGAAATAATGGAGTCTTTATGCCTATGAGGAAGTGTCCGAACCTCAAGTATATACTTTACTCTCATTCCTTTTCTTTCTCTGACTTTTTTCTCATTCAGGCACGTGTGCGCGCGTGCGCACACACACACTCAGAGAGCAGGGGCAGCCAAGAGCTGGGCTGAAACCCAATACTTCAAGTGAACTTTTTTTAAAAGAATAAATAATCAGGACCAGCGAGCTGTTTGCACTCAGACCCTTAACCGCCACTCTCCTCTAGATTTTCCTCTCCTCTGATTTTTAAACAGTCGTTTCTCAGTGCCCTTTTTCACACAGGCGGAGAACAATTCTTAAAAAGTAACATATGCAAATGGATGCAATTTGCTACAGTTCCTTTTTTTTCCAGATGTGGCGCTGAAACATGAGATCTTGATTAGATCAAATTTCGACCTTGTAGACGGAACATGTGCGCGTGCAGGCAAATGTGTCTGATGCATGCCGATTTTTGTGCCTAGCAAAACAATTACACTCGTTCTTTCCTGCAGGGGCAGCATTGCACAATTTTTTTTTTTTGAGGGGAAGCAACAAGCTGAAACTAGCACATCATTCCTTCAGGACACTCCACATCCCAACAGGATTTGGAAAAACTGCAAGTAAGCTTCTGTACATGGTAAAGACAAAACAGGACCTTAGCTTTAGTGCTACAGCTGGTCCCGAGGGGGTCTGTGGAGATAAATGAAATGAGCTTTTCAAAACATGCCTCCATTCTGATTGGCTGAAGTTCGCTGGAGCGTTTTAAAGCTCAGTGTAAACGTTATCACATGGTAAGTGTTGCTAATGGGCTTCCAGCCGTTTGAGTAAAGGTCTCTGATTAATGACAGGGATCAGCATAGATTTGGACATGGGTGTGGGATGTGTGTGTGTGTGTGTGTGGGGAATATGGCAGTGCCACACCCACACACCACTGTTTATTAGAGCTGGGCAAAAAGCTGACATTCACATGCTGCCAAAGAACCTTTTTCATGTGCTACCATTTTCTCTTCTCACAAGCTCCCTCCCTTTTTTGTTCATTTTATTAGTCTCTCTTTCCCTGTTCTCTCTTCCCACCTTCTGTCCCCAGCCTATCCTTTCGAAACAGGCGCTACGGAGAGACATGTGCCAACGCTTAGGATCTCAAGAGATGCTCGAACCTGTCTGCACATCTGCACGCTATATGTGCAACAAAGCCAAGAGCATGTCTCCACTCTGCAGGCAATTACACACAAGCCTGAGGAAAAATGCACGACACACACACAGAGTTAGAAACAGGCTCCGCTTTGCGCTGGGCCCATTATGAGCCGGGGATTTTTGCTGTCTAGCCAAAAGACAGCTTTGACAACAATGGGGAAGCCTGTTAAAGCAACTCCTTCAAAAGTAAACCAGCACTGCGACACTTGTTTTGCCTGCAATGGCACTGTGTCAGTAAAATGACTTATGGCATGTCTGTCTGAAAAGAATGTGAAACGCCATCCAGAAAAAAGTACGGGTGGGGGGGGCTCTGTGAGGTTTGACGCTCGCCCAAACCCCAGACCTTGCTGAACTCTTTCTGTGGGGCAGCCTGGTAGTTCCAGCTCTGAAAAAACATGGAACCTGTCTTTTTTAAACTATCATAGAAGTCCATGTGAGCCAGGGCTGATTATTTAAATCCACATTTGGCGCATCAGACTACTGTGATGGATTCCCTATGACTGATTTCTTCACATTCATACGAGGGTTTTTCCATGATGGCGACTCGATCTTGGCTGTCTTCATATACAAAGGTGTATGTTTTTAATTTTCAGGAGAGGGAGACAGAGAGGCTCTGTTGGTGTGTTTTCATAGCAGGGTGTGTTCTTGGATTCCGCCACATTAGGAACGTCACCCCCAGGTGCTCGCTTACTCACTCACTCTCACTCACTCACTCACTCACTCTCACACACACTTCCCCCACCCACTTCTCTGTGTGTGTGTGTGTGTGTGTGTGTGTGTGTAAATAAATACCTACTGGATTAGGTTGGCAGCAATGAAGGGGGGGGGGTGAGTATTGATTGACATCTGAAAGGCAAGAGCGCTGTTCAGGCATGCTGAAGAGTGAGAGAGACACCACACCGGGAGAATGTGTGCATGTCTGTGTGACTGTGTGAGGGGCAAATGCATTGTATTTTACTTACTTGTTTCCACCCATACACTCCCCTAGCAGCCAGATAATATTTCAAATCACTGTCTTAACTTTTCACCCTAACCGCTGCCTGACTGACAGGACACCCCTCACCCCCTCACTCCATCTCGCCCCTCCTTTTGTCTTGCCAGAAATTCTCACACACCGCTAATGACACTCCAACTCCAAAATAACTTTATAGTTTCGCTTCTGTCACATGGCCAAGAAAATCAGTGCTTAAGAAACCTTGTTATTTTTCTGGAATGTCTCAAAGGTTTCACACACACAAAAAGCAGTTTTAGTTTAATCATTACCTTCTTTTCTCTTGCTGGTTTGGCCATTTAGTGTGCAACAGCGCCCTCTAGGACTTAACCAAAGTTGCATTTCTTTTAAAAAGTGAAAAAAAAAAAAAAACCCACTCATTCTTTTTTAATCAGCTGGGTTTCATTCTCCTGTTTTTCCATGCCTTTTAATACAACATTTCAGGCACCTTGTAAAGGCTAATCCTGGTACCGACAATCTCAAAAGGTTACTGATCTGGACATACTGTTTTAATTATGCTGTGCTGTGTACAGTTTGACACAGAGAGAGAGAGAGAGAGAGAGAGAGAGAGAGGGGAACTGTACTCACACAAGGCTGCCATCTCTTTAGGAAGGTCCGCCCCGAAGCGGCCAAACAGGCTACCATTGGCCATCAGGTCAAAGGGGGAGTGACTCCTCATGGAGTTGAAGGCAAACGGGTAGACAGCGGGCGGGAAGCCGGGCATGTGGCTACGATTGGTGGCCATGGCGACACCGCAGGCCGAGGCTCTGATTGGCTGGCCCTGTGATCCCGGCCAAGCTGCCAGGGTGATGGAGGGTTAACGGTACTTCACCTGGCGTACTCAGCACTCAAGTTCCTCAGAGCCGGAGGACCTGTATGAGTACAAAAAGAAAACAACGAAAAGTACATAAGCTTTAGATTAGAACACCACAAACTAAGCGTGAGACTCAATAAAATTGCGCAATAAATCAAAAGGAGGTGAATGACAACTGCTTCTCTACCTGCCAAAAAATGTGTACAGATCTCTATGGGTGTATGCGTGCGTGGAGAGGGTTGTGAAGTACAAAAAGTACCAGAGAAAGCAGAGAGCAATAAAAATGAAAAGGCAAAGCAAAAAGGGGGTAGAGGGAGGGGAAAGGAAAATAAGAAAGTGGTTAGGAAAAAGAGAGAGAGAGAGAGCTCTTGTTCCTGCACTTTTGAAAAGCATCCAGACTTTTGCAGTGCTTCCAGGCTATGCCATATGATTTAAATCACCAGAACTCCACAAGAAAGAACCTCTCTGTTTGTGCTGCCAGGCCAGCTCAGACCCAGCCAGGTTCCAGGCCCTCAACTGCCCCACTCACCCCAACGGGGAGGGAGGGAGGGGTGGGGGGCAAGAAAGTTGAAGGGCAAAAAAAAAAAAAAATGTAGATTTGTATCTGCCAAGATGAACTTTGTTGAACTAATTTTTGCCCCTACATCTCTCTCGAGTCCTAGCCATCCTCTCGCCTTGCAATCTTTGTGCCGTCTTGTCCGATTTTCGCTTGCCCAGAGTGATTTTATGAGTGGGTGGGGGCCGGCGGCCTATTCTTTACATGTGGCTTCCCCCCCCCGTCAATGCACCGAGCCAAAAAAACTGAGCTTTCTGGAAGCGCTGTGGCTTGTGCAGCAGTGGAAGGGGGAAAAAAACAGCAAAGAACTGGAAAATAAACAAGTCAAAAGGGTGATGGCTAACTGAAATATGGATTGTCTGAAAGGAGCAGCTCAAACTCTGGGCACTGGAGGGCACCAGCGGCAGCCGCATGCCCCCTAAAGCAGCTCCTGCATTCCAAGATACACAGATTGCTGCCTTCCTTTCTTTCAATCACGTACATAGAAAATCATTTACACATAGATATCAAAAAGGGATATGGTGCTCAGTCTAGAGCACTCACACACACACAAAATGATGTAAGGTTAAAAGATGCACAGTCTGCAGAAAAGTGTGTCATCTTAAAATGTGAAAGCACCAGGCTTCAAATTTTTCTCACTGAGTGCTTTCTTCTCATGGTCTCTAAATATACGTCTCCTGAAAGTGCGCGCACACACACACACACATATACCCTCCCTGCATGTCTTTCTGGCTCTTTCTCTTTCAACAGAGCCAGTTAATTACAGCCTACTGCTGCAGGCAGCTTGAAACCGCCACTAATTTAGAGTTCCATTACCGTAAACTGTTCCACATGTGCATCCGCGGCTCAGGCGGCCTCGAGTGGCCACGTCTCAGGAAGGAGCGAGGCGGAGAGGCACCCGCCCCCAGCCAGCCACTGCCACAGGGCCCTGCCATCCCTCACTCTCTCCCTTTACCCTGTCTCTCTTTTTTTCTCTCCATGCCCTCCCACCTCGCTCTCTCTCTCTCTCTCTCCTTCTCTCCGAGTCTGTTTTTCATCCTCTCTCGTCTCCTAAGGGCTCCCCGATTTTTTTCCAAGCTCCGACAAAGACCGTAGCCTCACCCCCTACTTTTTTCACCCATGTCTCCCCACCCTCGGTCCCGACTGCTTATACAATGCCTCGCATGACCCCACAGAACTTTTCCATATGTAACAGATATCATTTGGAAGTCGGCGCTCGATAAAAGCACATATGGCCCAAAGTTCCACACAGGTGCCTCTGAGACTCGCTCGGTGCTGCGACAGAACAAATGTGGTGGGGATTTTTTTTCCCCCTGCACTCTTCTCACATCCGAGGAGAAGAAAACCAGTCGCAGGGTCCCATCCGCAACTATTCCACAATCATTACAAACAGACAATAAGAGATGTTTTTTCTTCACGTTTTTAATCAAAGCCAGGAAATGCCTGCCTCAAATTGAATACAGACATTTTCTTTCTCCGACTTCTGCTAAATATTTGTCTGCCTTGGTTGGAAGTTCAAAGTGTTGTTAGAAAGGAACTCAAGCTTTTCTATTATTATTATTATTATTAGAGTGTTTACATCTCATCAGAATCAAATGTAAAATGCAAAAAAAAAAAATAGCTGTAGGAAAAAAATATAATTCGTTATAATGCATAAAAGAATTCTGAACACAGGTTCAAAACCAAAAATGAAAAAAAAAAAAAAATTCCTTTATTATTTGCTATTATATTATTGCAATGCGTCCATTAAAGGCCAAGACTGTAATCATTCGCAAAACAGAACCACACAGGAAATTAATCAACAATGACTTGTACAGAAAATCAGTGAGCAGAATTTTTTTTACCATTTCCAATACAGCCATGATTTCTTCAGTGTTAAATTTATATCGAGAATTATTTCGTATTCCAGTATCTTTCTTTTATATATAGCTACACACAGTATATACTTTTAAGTTCTTTTGGCTTTCTACCAAAAAAAAAAAAACCTAAGTAGTTTTTCAGTGACCAGAATTTTGGTGTCCCTAAGAAAAAGTTTTGAGCAGGCATCTTGAAGGGGAACTGAAAAGGGATCCGTGTTCCTAGAATTTTCCCCAAAACGCAGTAATGAATTAATAAAAAAGCTGGCGCCAGTGTGCTTTAATGAGTCACATTGGCTTTTTTACGCGGCCTGTGCTTGGTTTATGGAGCATGGACTATATGGAGTGAGCTCATTCCCCCAACACCCTCAGCCCAGTCTCTGGCACGGCCCCCAAGGCCCTGGGGCACACGCACTCATACATTTAATATATATATATATATATATATACACACACACACACCATATACCACAAGCACACATAAGTACATACACATATGGTCTCTTATTACGACTATATTCTGGCAGACTCCAACACACACACACACACACACACACAGCTCCAGTGGACTCGGGGGGCACACAGCAGGCCCGCAGTGTTTGCAGGGATTAAAAACCCAAGCTGGGACTTTCCACCAACCTCTGCTTTGACTGCTGACTCGGGCTTTGACCAAACTTTTTCGACACATCATTAGCCGAGTATGCCGAGGCTTATTAGTCCCAGAGAGCCCGAGAAAGACAGAGAAACAGACAGAGGCTCTGAGCATGGTCGATGATGCATTCTGTGTCTATAGTAATGTCACAAGGATGTGATTGATGGTCAGGGTTGGCCCTTGCCTGAGGTGCTGAAAACACAGTGAAAGAGTGTTTTAGAGGGTCGGGTTTTCCGGAGTCGAGTGTCCCTTTTCTCTCAGGATCGGGTGTCGCTCATCTCATCCACGGCACTCTTCCTTCTCTAAAAGGACCACTTGAGACTTAAGCATTGAACTGGCCATAGGTACCACAGCCAGGAGCACAGAGCGAGAGAGAGATGGTGACAGGATGTCAAGAAGAAAAGATGAGGGTGAATAGGGTTTCTCCATATGAACTCTTCTTACCCTGGTGACAGGACTCGCGGTTTTTGGGCTCACTTCCTGCCTCCTGAATATTTCCACCCTATAGTCTTAAATATATGGATCATATACCCGGCTTTAAATTTCCACATTTGTTTTTCATCAAAGGGACATTCTTATAAGAAGGTCTAACCATAGCCTGGAGACTTGGATTCGTCTGGGTTAAATAAGAGAGAGAAAACATGAGTGAAAGTTAGGGTCCTGAGCTTTAAAGCTGTTCCACTAGAAAAAAAAAAAACCCAGGCAAGAGGACATTGTACTCAGCATGAAAGAAATTCATTTTTTAAATCTAAACCATATAAAGGAATGTGGTCAAATTGCTATCGGTGACTGGCACACTTTACGTTCTTCTCTGACGCTCCACAGAAAGACTTGCCCACTCCTGTTGTCTGTGCTAACACATGCCTCAAATCCATATTGCACAAGATCCCAACGCTAATTCATCCCAAAACATTCAGCAGAAATCATCTGTACAAATTGAATGTGTTATTGAGAAGATGGCTGTAACTTTTTTTAATAAAATAAATAATATTTATATGCTAACATATGCTTGCAAGATGCCGTTTACATCCGGAGCTGTTGCTGGTAAAACAATCCGTCTCTGTGTTTTGCCAGAGAGACGTTCACACGAGAGCTTGGTGAAATCACACCGGCCTCGTGTGCCATAGCTTCCTATTAAAAAAAACAACAAAACACACGCATGTGGATCCAATTGAATAAAGATGTCTGAATGTGAAGTGTGTTGTGCAAAACATTTTGGCTGCTGCAGAGACACCCTGAGGCGAAGAGGGGTTCGGATGGTCACGAGCTTGGGCAACAAGCACACATCACAACAGCGTATGGACGAGGAGGAGAAGGAGCCAGACAAGACACATCCAAAAATACACAAGCAATCATATCTTGCTGACGTATTTAATTCCAACAACAGAAAACCAGCATCTTCTCCGATTTGGCATGTCTCATGAGCTTAAAGCAGACTGATCCAGAGTCTCTCCTGGCAGCAGCAGGAGGCATATTCTTAGCCTCCAAAAAAACCCCACTTTGGAATAACCTCCACTCTGACCAAACAGTAACCCAGCACCTGCCACGCATAACCCGTCACTTGAGAATCAGTCATCCTGAAGCTAAGTAGCTGAAGAATCAAATAAATAATCCTGTGATCACACACCTGCGTGAGAGATTCTGTTTCTGTCTGCCTCTTCCGAATGCCAATAGGTGTCACAACAAGCAATTTGCACACCGTCTCTGTTTTCACCCACGTAGGAAGGGAGAGGCTCGCCACTTACACATGAATGATTTCGACACAGCCGTCAATTAAACCATTCCTCAATCACGGAAACAGAAATAAACAAAATGCTTGCCAGTGTTGTGTTTTATACTCAGCCACCCGAATTATATGTGTGTCATGCCATGGCAGCTAGGACAGAGAGAGAGAGAGAGAGAGAGATGGAGTGTGAGGTGACGAGAGAGAGCGAGGAATGAAACACTAAGTGGCAGGACGAAGCCACTGACATTAGTGTTCCATGATGTGATTTTGAACCTCAGGAGAGAAAAAAAGAGCAGTCGAGGGAGGACAGCAAAACACTGGATGATTAAAAGTGTCTTAAAAACAAGGGAGAACATTATTATTAGGGCCAATTATTTATGGTTTAAATGTATTTTTTTGTGAGTAATGGAACAGAGAAGGACCGCTAACAAGGCTAAGCCTCCTTGTCTTTCTGGAAAATGTATATTAAAACAAAAAACACATGACTACATTTTTGTGCCAGACATATCTTATTTGCTATGAAGACATTTCAAAACAAAAAGGTATTCAAATGAATTCTATGTATATTGGAATTATATACGTCATGTTCAATGACATTAAAATTAGCATAAAAATGTACATTGTTGCTAATGTTTTTTTTTATTTTTCCTTTGATCATGGTCGAGCAAATTTAAAGGTATTTTTAAGTCATACTAAAACAGCTAGTTTTCTACTGTGATGTTAAAATGCCCAGCATAACTATTTAAGTCACAGTCCAGCTAGTCAGGCTACACTAATGTTAGCTTGCTAGCAATCATCAAATTTAGCTGCTTAATACAAATTTAGCTATTTCGATTGAACTAAAAGTTTTTGGCTGCGTTTATGGTTCATAAATGGGGAACCATTAGCCCATTGGGAAGCCATGGCCCAATGGATAGAGAAGCAGCTTTGGGACCAAAAAGTCACTGGTTTGATTCCCTAGACCAGCAGGAATAACTGAAATGCCCTTGAGCAAGGCACCTAACCCTCACCTGCTCTGGGTATGTTGTATGTTGCTCTGGATAAGAGTGTCTGATTAATGTAATATCTTTCATTTTGACTCGAGTTACTTTGCATCTCTTCACTTAACTTCATTGAGATGAGCATGAAAGATGACTATGACTGGCTAAAATGTTCTGAAAGTCTTTCCTGGGAATCCCACATGCTTCGCATTCGGCCTAAAATCTCTATTTTTGATTTGAAGGTTCTGATTTACTTAACGTGTAAATCCAACCCCAGCTCTGAGCTTAACTCCACCCACTGCATCATTTAGAAAAATGCTAAAAAGTGGGCAGGAGGCTAGTGGAGGGGCCAGTGAGAGGGGCGGGATGGGCGTAAAGTCCTGTGAATGATGAGTCTCGATCAGCATATACATTTGAATATAAGTGGAGTTTCACAGACTCCCACTCAAGGGCGGGGACTGAGAGAGGTGGGCTGCTCACCTCTGATTAGAGGGCGTTAACATTCGTTTTTACATATAAATTTCACGGCATTGAGAAGTACCAAATGGGTGACTCTACATCAACATCGGCCTTGTGAGTTTCAGGATGATT
Organism: Notarius quadriscutis; assembly: GCA_026167865.1. Taxonomy (NCBI): domain Eukaryota; kingdom Metazoa; phylum Chordata; class Actinopteri; order Siluriformes; family Ariidae; genus Notarius; species Notarius quadriscutis. The sequence goes on along the minus strand of JANZLB010000005.1, from coordinate 19,546,683 downwards.
GTAACCAGTAGATGGGATTTTGAGCCTTTTTCAACCCATAAAATGGCAATTTTTATAAACGAAATGGTCATTTTGTCAATATTAACACCAGCAGTGATGTTTCTTCACGGTACAGTCATATTATTTAGTTTATACATTTAAAGAGGTATGCAGTAATGCTTTCAATCTCAAAACCCAGAATTTTATGTTATGTTTTAAAAGTAGAGGTTTGGGCTGATTTCTTTCTCGCCCAGAAACATAGTGAACGACACTCGAGCTTTAGTCTCCATTCAGGCTGATTTACTTAAGCCCACTTCGCTGATACATCCGTAACACGTCATCAGCAGTGACTGAGACGAAGCATGTGAAATATACTCCCAGATGTAAAAAACATGAATGAGATGGATTGCTTTCTCAGTAATTCATTTTTCTAACTGCCTTTAGAAATGAGATGTGTGTCGTCCAATCAAAGTATAAATTACACAACAGGACAAACTAGGAAATTAAGTTTTGCGTACCTTGGTTTGAACAAAGCTTTACAATGTAAAAAAATATATATTTTTTTCAAATCAGCAAGCATGAATGGATTTTCAATTAGCGTGTGCGTAACAGACTGATGCTCACAATGAGACCCCGTCAACCCTAGAATACGTAGTAATTACGAGTTGCTGATAGAAAGTAGCATGTTTTTCGTCCACCTATTCAGTATTGTGATCAGAAATCACTTACGAAATCTATTCTGATTAAAGCTCTGATTCAAAAACACAGTAAAGGAGAGGGGAAAAAGGTCACAGTTGAACTGAAGCTTGTGTTGCTATTTCATACAAGCTTAGTTTATTTAATCAGACAATTACGCATCTCTATTTTATACAGTAGTCATGAGTATAAACACACACGGCACATACTCTACACACACAGACACACTATAGTCACATTAATATAAGTCCTAACATGCACACAAGCACACGCAGGCAGAAAAACAGCACTTCAAACAGCAGATGTTCATCTTTCACACAAACACATACAGACATGCGTGCACACCGCCTGACTCACAAAGCATTACATACACACATCCTTACACACCTGCAAAAATATACAGGGGAAATAGTGATCTGACGGCTTCCTACATAATTATAGGGTACAGACAGCCTTGTTCGCTCGCTCCCTTCCCCATCTCTCATTTTGTGCTTAAACCACCTGTCTGACTCCTCCCTGATATTTGCACTTCATTGGCCTGAGAAAGAATTCTTGACGGTGGGGGGATGAGACCCTTACACAGTGAGGTGGTCTCGCCATAAAACACTTAAAAAAAAAAAATATCCCTGTGCTCTACAGTAGCCTTGAAAAGATTTCTTTCATACAATGCCACTTTGACTATTCTCGAAGAAGGGTGACTTCAATAAGTGGAAATGATTGACTTGTACAATTTTAGTCTTCCAAATATTCTCATCAGATCCAATTTTCCCTACACACACATTTGTCTTCCGATACCGTAAGGACCTTCCATTGACCATTATGAATGCAACTAAATCTAACCCTGACCTTCACCTCAGTAACAAAAAGTTACTCAGTCTTTTAGCATAAAAAATTGTAATTTATAAACACACACACAGTTTTCCTTGAAGGGACCACATAAACGTTCCCATACATAAGTTGAAACTGTCAAGTATTCCTGTCCATGTGGGAACCGATGTAAAAAACATGCCTGCTGTCACATATAACTTAGATACATGTATCTAAACCTATAAAAGTAAATTACTAAATAAAGAAGCTTGCTGTGAATTTAAAACCTCAAACCACAGAGAGAGATATATATATTTTCACACACACACACACACACACACACACACACACACACACACACACACACACCCACAGCATAATAAGCATCCTAGTCATTGTTTCTTTGACGCCAGTGGAAATGAAATGAATGGATGCAATTGACGATGCTATATTTAATCTGTTTATTCACAATCAGCTGAGGAATGTCTGCTGTTCCATTAAGCAGGGGCGAGAAGGCACGTTAGGGCTCAGGCCTGAAACATGGCGGAACGTGAATATCTGGTTTGACAATAGTTTGTTTTTCCTTTTGACTCCGCTCATGTAAATCATGGTTAATCTAAGAGATGTAAACAGCTCCGAAGAGAGAAAGGCCGGGGCATTCCAGCTATAAAAGTTAGGACCTGATCCTGTGTGTGTGCCTGAGTGAGTGTGTGTGCACATGTGTGGATAAATTCTAAATTGATGGCTGGCTTGTTTGCAATTTGTTCATGTCTCAGGCTCCTCCTCAGTCCAGATTGTTCCTGGATGTGTTAACCATCATTTAGGCACACATTAAAAATAAACGTGGAGTAGGCCTGTGCGAAATACCAACATTCAACATTTTAATAAACGACACATAGCGGCGCTCAAGACGTCAAATTAAAAATTATAATGCAAATCTTTACTTGAGATTAAATAATCTAATTCAGAATGAAACATAACTCATTTCTAGCCAAGTCTACTATACCATAATTCCCTCATCACAATTTATAGACAGATTTTTGTTAGATTTACTAAAAACCAGTGAAAGGATTCACATTTTCACATTTCACAATGACATAAAAATAGTTCTGCAATATACTGAGATCATTTCAACTAATCCTCCCCTTAACATTTGTCAAAACCGTTAACACCAACTTTTATCCATTTACGAGTTATATCTGAAGAGTGCCAGCTTATCAGGTGACATCAGAATCCCTGTGGCGCCACATGGTCACGCACTGACGCTCACAAGTGTGTGTGTTTGCAATTTTGAGCAAACTGTGTCTCTTGTGCAATGTGACTCAGGTGCTGAGGAACCTGCTCACCTGGCTGCGTGTGCAGACTGTTTCGCCAGCGAGACTGACAGGATGACAATGGCGAGATTTACAGACATTCCACAACTACGGGATTGCAGACAAAATGCTTTATAGATGGAAATAGATGCAAAGTGACGGCTGTTTAAAAACAAACACATGTTTAGAATGGTGTCTTCACAGCCGGTACAAACATGCAAATGCTGAGAGTATCCGTTTCCACATATTAGGACACTTTAAGTACTACTCTCACCTTTTCTCTGTTCTAAAAGGACAAAAAAACACAAACTTTTAGGTCAATTGAACAGAGACCGGGTTCACAAATACAATTATTGTGAGATACACACACGGAATGAAATCAAAGAACACAAAGCTATATTTGTAGTGGGATCTGGTCCCAGAGTGTGGAAACTGTGATTGGTTTTCTTCTCTTTCTCCTTTACTCGCTTTCTCAGTCTCTGTCTTCAATTAAGGCTGACAGCGCTATCGGCTCAGGCTGCAGTCAAAAATGGCTTTCTTTCCTTTTTCGAAACTCTCGCAGCAGAAAAGAGAGGAAGTCCAAGGAAAAAAAGAAGAAAAAACAAACAAAGGCATTGTTTAGAAAGTGTCCTGAGAGCCAAACTCACCCACTTGTGTGCAGCTCCAGCCGTTGAAGAAACTTTCCCAGCTTCACCCAGGATGAAGGAGGAGACAAGAGTGCGTGAGGAGAGGAAGCGAGTGCGCTCTTCGTCTGTCCGGGTCCCTTTAGCTGCAGAAGCAGAGCACAAACCAACTCACCAACTCATTTCTGTCTTTCTTTCGTTCTTTCTTTCTTTCCCTCTCCCTCCCTCCTTCCCTTACGTTTCTTCCTCCCTCTCTCTCTACAGGCATACACACTCCCTGTGGCTCTCGGTGAGAAATAATTAGGCTCTGTGAATCATAAATGCAGCCGGGGTCATGTGACTTTAAATAAACAGCACATTTTTTGACAAGACACAAAACGTCTAGACAGGAGAAAGAGCGAGACCAACGTTTCTTACTCTGTCTCCTAAGTCTCCTTTTTCTTTTTCTTATCCCCCTCCCTCTCTCTGTCTTGCTCTTGTTTTCTTCACCTCAATCTCCCTCTGTCGGAGAAACTGACAAACACTGAACAATGGCTGATTTTCGGATGGCAATAAGGAACTCATTTAGAAGTGCTGCACAGAGTCAGAGCTGACTGAAGCCTCGGGGTGTTCCTCCCCCTCCGTCATACGATTCCAACATAGTATTCCACCAACACCAGCTACAAACACCATATCCTGTAGAGGAAACCAGGGGCTTAAATGCAGGGTGTCCGTTGGGTATTATTGTACAATATGGACAACATATTTGGATTAGATGTACATGGAGTGCAGTAGGGTTATACAGAGGTAACAGCTGACACAAAACAAACCACTGATATGATTCAACTCAAACATTTTACACATATTAACAATCACACGAATAAGATTTCCTTTCAGTGATACTGAACAGTTGGTGACGTTTGTCCCAAAGTAAACCTCAAGATGCGAAGTTGTCAGCTAAAGCCAAGTCACATATCATTATACAAAATAGAGGAAAATAAAGACCAAGGTCGTCATCACTGGTCTTTATATTTGTCAGGCAACGGAAATATTAATAAAGAAAGAACAACTCACAGATTTAGGATACGCATTGCTCACATTACATAATACAACCTGTACTGTAGAGGCAGGGCTGTAAATGTACTTTGGTACTATACTCGAGTATTATTTTCTGCACACTGATTGTTATTGTTGTTATAACAGAATACTTGGACTCTTCCTGCATTGTTTCCTGTCCTCTGTAGGAGGCATGAACTCCATCGAATTTGAAAATCAGTTTAAGCTTCATTTCACTAATTTGCAAACTAAATAAGCCTGTTTTCTTTGCTAATGCCAAGTTAGACCAGTAGCTAATGTAACCAATTAGTCCAATTCTAGTTAATGGTAAACATTGTGGAGTTTTTTTTTTTAAATATGATATTTTACTTCTGACCGATTCATTATTAAACTGTGTACCGCTAGTCATGCATACTAAGCAAGATCAGATCATAGGAGGGACAGCACCTTGCATTAGTCACGAGAAAAAAGTTCTGGATAAGTAAGTAAAGTTCCTTTTCACATGAAAACACAACATTACTTGATTTTATCAGTTAAAACATTCTTTTGAATTTTTAATATTTAAATTCATTTAAAAATAGCAACTTTTTTTTTTTACTTGAGTACATTTTTGGCTGGATACATCCACTTTAAATTGAGTACCGGTAAGTATAATTTATCAGTACTTTCCACCTCACCACATGTACAGTACCAGTCAAAAGTTTTGACAAACTTAATTCAATGGGTTTTCTTTATTTTTATGAATTAAAAGTCACTTCATGTCTTAAAGTAATGATGGACTATCGTTTCTCTTTACTTAGTTGAGCGGTTCTTGATGTTATATGGATGACTACAGTTGGTGAATAGGGCTATTTATTGTTTAATCTCAGACAAGGCGACAAAGTAATTGCACTAATTGACTTTTGACGAGCCACACCTGTTAATTGAAAAGCATTTCAGGTGACTACCTCATGAAGCTGGTTAAGATGAAGCCAATAGTTTGCAAAGTGTCATCAAGGTAAACACTGGCCATTTTGAAGAACCTAAAATATGAAAAACACACAATTATATATATTTTTTGTTTTGTTTGTTTGCCACATAATTCCATATATGTTCCAGATGTTATTTCACAGTTTTGATGTCTTCGGTACTGTTCTGCAATGCAGAAAATAGTCAAAATGCAGAAAAACCTATGAATGAGTAGGGTGTACAAACTTTTGTCTGGTACTATTGATACATTGTATAGCCATAGACTATATGAAATCTTAAAGACGGTAGCTTTCAATATCTCTGCATTTATTGATGAAAAAAGGACTGTGAAAACTTCCACAATTATATAAGTTGATGCATAGGTCCACCACCTTCTCACAGATGAAAGGGACCTGAAAGTATGGAAGTCCCCTCAGATATGGTAGCGAGGGTGTGTCTGCATATATGCCACTCTCTGTATGATCTCATATGGTTTAGCTCTGTACTGGGTGTAGATTGTGCTTGATGGGCTGTTTGTGGTTCTGGGTGTATGCCCTCGGCTGTTCCTAAATCCGATGTTCTGAAATGAATTCTGGTTAAAACCCCAAAACCTCATTTCAGAGACACACCTTAACTAGTTCCCCTTTCATAGTGCTCATACCTCTTGTGTGCCCATCTCACGGTGGCAGAACGGGGCAGAAAGGCTCTTGGTTAAAAAAAAAAAAAAAAAAGTGCTTACCTGCCTTTGATTACCCAGACTTCGACAAAAACACATAGTTAGACATATTGAGACACATCTGCATGTGCTGACGGGACTTCATCTCAAATTATTTCAAACAGGATTTCAAGTTTGTACTTTAGTTATTACATCTGAAAGATAACACATCCAGACTGGAATTCGAAGAGGACCCAATGAGCATGATTATACACAAAAACCTCACTGTCAAAATTCTATCATAACTTCTACCATTACCCCGCAGCACTATTAGCCATGATCTAAGGTTTAAAGGGGATATACAGCTCTTCTGCTGCGACAGAAATGCATTCTCCCCATTGTTGATCACAGTAGGTCATGAGTTTGAATATCGATGATGCCAGGTGCTCAAGAGAGCAAAACTGGATGGCATTACTCTGTCCCCTGCCAATTAGCATGACAGTAGCCAATTGTGGGTATCTGCGAATTAAGGACCACGAAGGAGGGTAGATAGTGCCATTTTCCAAGTGTGTTCAGCTGCCCAGTGATGTAGCAGGAACTGCATTTCAAAAAGTTGCAGATGGCTGGCTTTATGTGTCTCAGAGGAAGCATACGCCTTCCCATTTGGTAGCTGTCATGTGATGAGTAGAACTGACTAGTTGGTGGGAATTTAATAAATTGAGGGGAAAATTGAGGAGGGTTACATTTGAGGCACATTTAGATTTCATGTTTAGTGTCCATGTATTGCAACCGTAGCAACCAGTTAAAAAAATCAGTCATAAGGAAAATGTTCCGTTGTCCTGTGCGTCTTCAGGTACTCTGAAATCTAAAGTCTTCTCTTCTTAAGTGACAGGAGGAGGGAGAAAAAAAAACTGTTGCCAGTTATTTGGAAGAGAACAACCTCAAGTCATGTACCTGCTAGTCCATAATCAACTTTATAATCAAAAACATTACTTGCACTGACAGTGATAAAATAATTAAGATGCGTTAATGGAGATGGTGGTGGAGAAGCCATCTTGATGAGCACTACACACTGAATGGTACATGAGTGTATAGCCGATGTATGTGAGAAAGGCCAAGCTAGCACATTTGGTGAAATCAACACGAGTTACCTTGTTTCTCAATTGTGGCTTGGTAGTGCTCCACGGCGTGGGAACCTCTGGCCATGGCTAGCAGAGAGATCCTGCACGTCATACTGCTTCTCTGAGTTCATCAAATTCCTACAGACACAATGGTGCACCCAAAATAAATTTGATGGTAAATAATGTAGCCGCTTTATCCTGTTCTACAGGGTTGCAGGCAAGCTGGAGCTTATCCCAGCTGACTACAGGCGAAAGGCGGGGTACACCCTG
>JANZLB010000005.1:19353124-19364691 GCA_026167865.1 Notarius quadriscutis | reverse complement strand
CTCTAAAAAAAGACCTTTAGCATTTGCTAAAAGGTTTTGTACATGCTAAAGGTCTTAGTAAATCAGGCCAATAGTCTAACAATAATTAAAAAAAAAAAGAAAATATGATCAGATAAGAGAACATGATATGAATATGACTGCACACCTTGATGAAGGAGGCATAGTTTTTGAAATATAAGCTCTTGACTAAGCTACAAAATTGAGGTACATTTACTTTATTGATTGGATTTTATTGATACCTGAAAGGCCTGCACATGTGGCAGATTTTAAGATGGTGATTTGATTGTATACATATAACACAATGAATATTTCTGTAATTAAATGTTAAAGAGCTTAATGTATCCTCAATGCAAAATGTGTTGAATACTTATATACAGTTATATATATATATATATATACACACACACACATACACACACACACACACACACACACACATATATATAAATGTAATATTTTCCCCATTACACATCCTGTGTCTGTTTTTGTCCCACCAAGGAAGATGCCCGCATATGTCCCACCAGTGTTGTAGTCGAGTCACTAAACCTCAAGTCCAAATCCAGTCTCGAGTCTCCAGTGTTCAAGTCCGAGTCAAGTCCAAGTCATTAAAAAAAAATTTGAGTCCGAGTCAAGTCCACTACTGATCTGAGTCGAGTCCAAGTTGAGTCCACTATTGAGCCGAGTTGAGTCTGAGAGCAAGACTCCAACTGCACCATTTGATGGTGGCTGTTTTAGCACCATTAACATTAGTTTGCTCCTGAACATGATGTAGCCTATGAACAAGTGAATGTGCATTCTCTTTGTCAGGGAGTGCGAAGTATTCTATCAGAGATGGTTGGGAGATGGATGTAAGTGCAGAAGGTGTGTTTAATTAATACAAGTGAAGACAAGTAAACAATCCAGAACAGCAGGCAAAATCGGAAAACTGAAACAGGCAATAGATCGAGTGAGGCACAAATAGGCTATCGTAGACTAGGCAGAATCAAAGACAAGAAACAGAAAATCAGAAACCAAACAAGGAAATAAGGCTCGGTAATGTGTCAGCAACAAAACTCAGTCCTTTGCAAAGTAAGTGTGTTTTCACAGTTTTTATACAGGCGTGCTGATTCCGCCTTAATCCTGTGCATGTGCAAGTTGTTTACGGCGTGCATAAGAGGGTCCACTTGGTGCACGCGCTGTCCGGAGCGTGCCTGAGAGTCTATCTGATGCATGCGCCAAGGTGTGCAGGTGTGACACTCTTGCACGAAATTAGTACAAAAATTAATGTAGATATAAATATCTTATGCCAAATCATTATGGCATGTTGTAAAAAATAAAGAAAAAATCCGAGTCCTCGTCTCCAGTTTACGAGTCCAAATGCAATTAATGCACGAGTCCAAGTCCAAGTCAAGTCACAAATCCTTAAAAATAGGACACGAGTCAGACTCAAATCCGAGTCCTGAACTCGAGTGCTACAAGCCTGCCTCTAGCTGGACCAATGCTCTTCAGTTTTAAGCAGTCCCATGTCCTTTCCTCCAGCATATCACCCTTGCCTGCAAGGGCAAACTGTCCTGATACTTTTAAAGTAAACTAGAACAAAATGCCTCCTAGACTTTGCAATGCCATCCAGAATGGAAAAAGGCCGATAGACAGCAGATAGGTGACAGATGATCCGGGTACTACTTGATGACTTATGAAAAATTGACATGAATCCAAGCAGAGCTCAGTGTCTCATTATTGCAAGGGACATTACACGACATATCCCCAGTCATTTATGGATACAGTGGATGATGGAACATCAACTGTAGGGGCAAGTTATGAATCTCTTCTGTGTCAAATAAAGACACGAATTGAACTTTTGAAGAGAAACAACACACTTGCTCATTGCAGAACATCAAAGAATGCAAATGGGGCTAAACCACAACGAGGACCTGCAGACACTTATGGCTGCACACTATGGCAGCCTGAGCTTCCATTTGAGGAGACAGAAGTATCTCTGGAAAATAAGAGACAAGAGCTGATGGAGATCATTACACTAGAAGGTTCCTCAGAAATGGAAAGGGCAGAAGTGTTAAAGCTCATGGAAACAACATGTTACTTCCAATGCCAAATGAATAATGCTACTCCAATGCCAGGTTTGGAGGATGTGAAGTAGCAATAGCCATATTTGTTTTTCCCAAGGAGCATGTGCACTCATTTTGAACTGCTGACCAATGTTCCACTTGTCTGAAAGATTGAAGCTTTTCTTGGAGCTCATGGCAGAAACATCATGAAGTTCTTTTCATGAAGAGTGGATAATGAGGAACTGGAGACAGGCACTACAATTCAAGGTGTGCTTTAATTTTATTTTCACTTTTCAGTGCTCTTTAAGGCACACACACACACACACACACACACACACACACACACACACACACGTGGGGGATACAGTTCTCTCTCTCTCTTGGTACTGGCTATCTGAAAGACCCACGGAGACACACATTAATATACAGCCAGTAATAAGACACAGGTGTACCTTGTCACATGTTACCTGCTGGTTCAGCCTCACTCCTCGCCGTTCACAGCCAATGCTCAACCACACCCTCGCTACCACCTACCCCCACTGCCCGACTCAGGCTGGGGAGCTGTCCCGTCTGCAGCTGACACCCCCCCCTGGCAGGAGAGGTAATCCACCACCACCATCTGCACCCCTGGCCTGTGGAACATCTCAAATTTAAAGGGCTGAAGGGCCAGATACCAACAAGTGAGCCATTGGCATCTTTCATGCGGTGGAGCCACTGGAGCGGGGCATGGATGGAACAGAGGGTGAATGGGCATCCTAGTAGGTAGTACCAGAGAGTGAGGACTGCCCACTTGATGGCCAGATACTCCTTTTCCATGGTGCTGGTTTCCTTTTCTATGGTCGCATGGAGAGTTTAAGGCTGATGAACAGCACTGGGTGCTCCTCCCCTCTCCACCACCTGGGACAAAGCAGCCTCCCAGCCTTCTGTTTGACACATCAGTCTGTAAAACAAAATAGAGAGAAAAGTCAGGAGAATGCAACAGTGGGCCCCCACACAAAACCACTTTTACCTGAGCAAAAATCCATTTGCACAGCTCCGTCCACTGGACTGGATCTGGTGTCCCCTTTTTAGTGAGGTCAGTCAGCGGGTAGGTGATGTCCAAAAAGGTAAGCACAAACTGCCTATAGTAGCCAGTCAGCCCCAGGAACTGCCTCACCCCCTTTGTGGTCTTAGGTCTTGGACAGGACACAATTGCTGCAGTCTTGCACTTTTTTGGGTTTGATGTGAGCCCCACATGCCTCAGCATCTCAGGACAGCTCTTAGATGTTGTAAGTTCTGCTGCCAATCATTACTATAAATAATAATGTCATCTCAATAGGCAGCAGCATACACATAGTGGGGATGGAAGAGTCGGTCCATGAGATGATGAAATGTTGCTGGGGCCCCCAAACAACCCAAAAAGAAGGGTGACAAATTGGTGTAAACCAAATGGAGTGACAAAGGCTGTTTTCTTATGGGATAATGGAGTCAAGGGGCTCTGCCAATATCCCTTTGTTAAATCCAATGTCAAATAAAAGCAAGCCGCACCTAATCGATCAAGCAGTTCATCAATGTGAGACATTGGATATGCATCAAATTTCCACACAGAACTGGACCGACTTGTTGGTCTTGGGAACCAAGACCACCAGGCTGCTCCAGTCGCTGTGCAACTCCTCAATTCCCCTATCTCAAGCAAAACCTGGAGTTCATCCTGAACCATATTTTTCTTGTGCTCAGGGAGCTGATATGGGTGGCTGCTTACCACCACCCCAGGGGAGTCTCAATATGGTGCCCTATGACATCAGTGTGACCAAGGAGGGGTGAGAACACATCGCAGAACTCCTTCTGCAACCTGATAACCTGTGCTCTCTGGGACGGTGAGAGGTGGTCTCCACAGGGGACCAGGGTAACTTGGGCTGTGCTTTTTGGACTTACCACCGGTTCACGCACCACCCTCTCCAGAACTACCATTGCCAGAGTCACAGGAACCTCCTCCCTCCTCTGTTTTAAGAGATTGAGGTGGTAAATTTGATAAGTTGCCTCTATCTGGCCATTTGACCTCACAAGTCAACTTCCACAATTTGCCGTGTGACCTCAAAGGGCCCTTGCCACTTGGTGAATAATTTCGAGCTTTATGAGAGCAGTAAAATGAGGATTTTATTTCCCAGTGCAAATTCCTTTAGCCGTGTCCATCTGTTGTACAGGTGGGATTGGCATTCTTGGGCGTGTAACAAAGTCTCCTGGGTTATGTGACTCAGTGCAGGTAATTTTGCTCTCAGGTGAAGAACATACTGAATTTCATTTTTGTTTTGAGAAGGTTACTCCTCCCAATTTTCTCTAACGATGTCTATGATGCCAAGGGGCTTGCACCCATACAACAATTCAAATGGGAAAAACCTGGTGGAGGCTTGTGGGACCTCGTGCACTGCAAACAATAGAAGGTCTAGCCATCTATCCCACCTATTCCTAACTTACAAACCGTGTTTTTAAGTATTTGGTTAAATCGTTTGACCAGCCCATTCGTTTGCAGATGATACACACTGGTATGAATCGATTTAACCCCCAATAATTAGTACAGTTTGCATAGTATGTGTGACATGAACATTGTGCCTTGATCAGTCAGAATTTCTTTTGGAATCCCAACTCAGGAGATAATGTGGAAGGGTGCCTCTGCAACACTGTGGGCTGAAATATTGTGAAGAGGCACTGCTTCCATGTATCGTGTTGTGCAATCCACAATGACTAACACAAAGTGATACCCATGTGCAGATTGATCTTATGGCCTGACAAGATCCATGCCAATTCTTTTGAGGGGGATCTCAATTAATGGTAATGGGTGCAATGGTGCTTTTGGTGTGGCTGCTGGGTTTACCAGCTGGTATTCACGACAAGCCACACACCACCTGCAGTCATCAGCACGAATCCCTGGCTAATAGAAACAAGCCATGAGATGATTTAGTGTTTTATCCTGACCCAAGTGCCCAGCCATAGGATTATGATGAGCCGCATGGAATAAAAATTCCCTACAGCTCTTCAGGACCAAAAACTGTGTCGTCTCTTCTTTAGTTTGAGCATCCTGGATCATTCAATATAGATCCTGGATCACTCCTTAATAATACAAAAATACAGAAAGGAATGGACAACATTAGGCTGGAGTGTTGGACCATCAATTACTTTCACTTGGTCAAAAGACTGTTCCAAAGGGAAATCCCCTAATGGATTCCCCAGAGAGTGAGGAGGGCCCTCCCCATTCTCCATGTCATCATGATGCAGAGCTGCTGTGGACAGCCCTGGGACCGCCCCCACAGCTCATGTTGTGATGGGATTCCTCTGTGATGTACTACTGTGGGACCCACCCACAACAAGCTGTTTTATTGATGCTTTAAGCCCTGGCCAATCTGTCCTCAGGAAAAGTAGATGGGTGAGGCTTGGAGTAACCACTGCCACACAATTTATTTCCTGGAATTTAATAGTGATGGGCATTACTGGATATCTTTGAACATCACTGTGCACTCACCTCACCTTTACCAATCGTGCATTTCCCAGTGCCCCACACTGAATCAGGCTTTGATGCATGGTGGTCTGATTACAACCACAATCCATCAAAGCCTGAGTGTACCCCCTTGAAATGTTTTGGATGCGCCTGAGGCAGCAGAGTTGGAAGCTGTTAAGCCGTTTTTCTTGTCTGGCATATGGTGCCCAAGACTCACTGCTATACAGTAGAGTGGAAAGGACACAGGCTTGGTACACGCGAAGTTTAGTGTTCGAAGATAACTGGCGGTTGGACCAAACTCTCTTGTTTAGTCTTGCCATGACACCTGCAGCTTTACCGATTCTTGCACCGACTTCGGCATCCAAGGAGAGGGAACTAGTGATCGTTGAACCCAGATACGTAAAGCTCTCAACTGCCTCTATGTAGCTGTCATCAATGACAATGGCTGGAGGGGAGTCAGCACCCTGAGCAAGAATGTTAGTCTTCTTGATGCTAATCATTAGCCCTAACTCTTTACAGGCGTAGGAGAAGCGATCCACCAATTGTTGGAGGCCAGCCTCAGTGAGTCAACAGTGCCGTGTCATCAGCAAACAACAACTCATGAATAAGGACCTCCTTAACTTTCATCTTAGCACAGAGCCTGGCAAGGTTAAAGAGCCTACCATCTGTTCTGGTGTGGAGATAGACGCCCTTGTCACAGTCACCAAATGCAAAATCGAGGAGCATGGAGAAGAATATCCCGAAGAGAGTTGGTGCCAGAACGCAGCCCTGCGTTACTCTGCTGCTCACTGGGAATGAATCAGAAGTTTCTCCATTGAAGCAGACTGTGCTTCGCATGCCATCGTGGAAAGATATAACCATGTTGTAAAGTTTCGAGGGACAGCCGATTTTCTTGAGGATTACAAAAAGACCACTTCTACTGACTAGATCGAAGGCCTTCATAAGGTTGATGAAGGCGATGTAGAGAGACTGCTGTTGTTCCAGGCACTTCTCCTGAAGCTGGCGTAGTGAGAAGATCATATCCACTGTAGCACTACCACCTCTAAATCCACATTATGACTCTGGATAGACATGCATAGCAAGAGGTTGCAGGTGTCCCAAGACGACATGAGCAAATACTTTCCTAACGATGACAAGGATTGAGATTCCGCGGAAGTTGTTGCAGTCACTGTGGTCACCTTTGTTCTTGTAGAGGGTGACAAGAAGTGACTCACGCATTTCTTGCGGGACACAGCCCTCCTCCCAGTAGAGACATAGCAGCTTGTAGAGGTATGGCAATAGGGTTGGCATACCAGACTTTAGGACTTCAGGTGGAATGCCATTGTTCCCTGCAGCCTTCCTGCTAGTGAGATAGCCGATAGCTTAACTGAGCTCATCTATAGTTGGCAGTTGGTCAAGTTCCTCCATGATGGTGAAGTTTGGTAGGGAAGATAGGGCAGTATCAGTGACCATGTTATGTGTGCTGTACAGCTCAAGGTAGTGCTCAACCCAATATTGAAGTTGCTTGCGTGGGTCTGTGATAATATTCCCTGCTTTAGACTTAAACACCCCATGCTTGATTGTGGCTGGTAAGTATGGGATTTTCAATGTGAATACAATATGGACAGCAGCACTCTATGTGGATGTCTAAGCTGGACAATTACACTGTAATCTCTTTTTCAGGTCCAATGACACAGACTAAGCAGCAATGGATGATGAGCATGGAAAAAGAGGTGCTGTATGAAGGAACCTCCTTTGTTCTGAGGCTTGTTGTAGTCTTCTCCTCCTCCTCCTCCAATTTCAATCTTCCGTATCGAAATGATGTAGCATGCAGACTGAATTTCATTCAGAGGTAGGAGCTTTTTCCCCACAGACTGTACCACACAGCTCAACATGATTGACTTTTCTTTCATACACTGCTGTTGTCCAACTGAAGCACAGAAATGGATGTTTTCTCTTTCTTTGTTTGCCTGGTGCAAGGTTTGCAGTCTGCTTGTTGGTGTCCCTTGCTCCTTGCACCCAGTGAAGCAGGCAGACTATGGCAGGTCAGCACCTTACTGTCTGGGGGCTGCCCAGCTTGAGGCAGGGGGTAGCTGACCAATGGGATATGATGGAGCCACATCCATGATGTCATCTACAACACTGCTATGGATACCTTTGGTGTGATTGAAAGGCAGAACCCAGATTGGTTTGAAGAGAGCATAGTTGATCTACAGTCAGTTATCGACACCAAAAGAGTGTCTGTAGCAAAGCTCCAGGAAAGGATGGCATCCCACCTGAAGTCCTCAAGATTGGAAAGGAGACTTCTCTCCTCCAGCACCTGCACCAGCTTTCCCTTCAGTGCTAGGAAGAAGGGTCAGTGACCCAGGACATGAGGGATGTCAACATTGTCACCTTGTATAAAAATAAGGGCGGCTGCAGCGACTGCAACAATTACTGCAGAATCTTCCTCCTCAGCAATGTTGGGAAGGCCTTCACCTGCGTAGCTCTCTCCAGACTGCAGTCACTTGCTGAGCGAGTATATCCTGAGGCACAGTGTGGGTTCAGAGCTGAAAGATCAACCATTGACATGATCTTCACCCTATGTCAACTTCAAGAGAAGTGTTGCAAGCAGAGCGAACCACTGTATATCGCCGTCATTGATCTTACCAAGGCCTTTGACTTGGTTAGCAGGAAAGACCCCTTCACCCTCCTTGAGAGGATCAGATGTCCCCCCAAACTCCTCAGGATGATTACTTCCTTCCATGAGGACATGCAAGGCACTGTACTGCACGACCCTTGGATCTGTTCCCCATCAGGAGTGGAATGAAGCAAGATTTCATGCTTGCTCCAATACTCTTTGGCATCTTCTTCTCCCTGTTGCTCTCCTACATCTTCAGCCAGTCAGAGGATGGAGTGTACATCCATACCAGAAGCGATGGTATACTCTTCAACCTTGCCTGCCTCTGGGCGAAGACCAAAGTGTGGCATGTCTTCATAAGAGAGATGCTCTTTGTTGATAATGCAGCACTGACTGCACAGTCCCAAGAGGCACGACAATGACTTGTCACCTGCTTTGCACATGCATGCAAAGAATTTGGCCTTACTATCAGCCTGAAGAAGACAAACATACTGAGCCAAGATGTGAGCAGCACCCCAAACATCTCCAACTACACTCTTGAGGTAGTGGAAGACATTATCTACCTTGGCTGCAACATCTCTAGCCAATCCTTCCCGGATGCCAAGCTCAACAGATGAATCAGGAAAGCAGCATCAGCCATGTCTCGCCTGTCAAAGAGAGTGTGGGACAATTCCATGCTGACCATCAACACCAAGATGCAGGTGTACCAAGCATGCGTGCTCAGCACACTGCTCTATGGAAATGAAACAAGGACCCTCTACTCTCACTAAGAGTGCAGAATCAATACCTTCCACTTGTGCAACCTGAGAAGGATCATGGGCAGCACATGACAAGACAAGGTCACAAAAGGGACATCCTTTACCAGGCAGGGATTCCAAGCAGGTTTGCTCTGCTCACACAGTGGCACCTGCGCTGGCTAGGCCATATTGTATGCATGTACAAGCTCGCCATGGAGTAGGACATACTCCACGGCGAGCTTGCCACTGGTTACAGGCATGTTGGAAGGCCTGCCCTTTGCTACAAAGATGATGAAGAAGAAGAAACATTTATTTGTCACATGCACACTTCAAGCACAGTGAAATTCATCCTCTGCATTTAACCCATCTGAAGCAGTGAACACACGCGCACACACACTCAGAGCAGTGGGCAGCCACACCAGAGTGCCCGGGGAGCAGTCAGGGGTTAGGTACCTTGCTCGAGGGCACCTCAGCCCAAAGCCGCCTCACGTCAACCTAACTGCATTTCTTTTGGATGCGTGAACATCATGTTTCGATGGTGTTTGAAGCCACGACTTTGGCTGATGACTATGCTTTGATTCACAAAACTAAGTTCGTTGGAACACAGTCATTTTCTAATTATCGTGTAATTCAGAGTAGTTAATCACCCCGTAAACCTGCGTCAGAAGTGCCTTTTAACCTTTTTAAGCCAGCCCAAGCCTAGTCCTCAGAGTAAATTAGACCCAAATAGAGTTTGCAATTACTGTTTGGTTAAGGGACATTGGAAATTCGAGTGTCCAGTGTTAAAAGATAAAAATAAGTCCCGTTCTCCAGCTAAAGATGCCACCCAGGGCTCTGCCTTGGCTGTGTCTCTCTCTCTAGTCAGCCTAGTGATGTGAACAAGCCCCATTTTGATTCAAGTTTTTCTCCTTTTATTTTCAATGGGTTTGTGTCACTAAGTGCTGATAGAGAAAAAGTGCTGATTAAAATACTCCGAGACACTGGTGCGTTCATTTTGCAATCAGTTTTACCCTTCTCGGCTTTGTCTAATTCTGGTCAGACTATTTTTGTTCATGGAATCAACCTAACTGTTTTGTCTGTGTCACTGCATAAAGTGCACTTAGATTCTGAATTGGTCAGTGGAGAAGTGTTGCTTGGGCTCTGTGCTCCCAGTACACAATATCTCCATGATTCTGGGAAATGGATTAGCTGGGGGCAGGGTGTGGACTAATGTGTCACCAAGTGTTTACTGTGGCTTTGCATGTGGACATGATGCTCAATCATTCTCTGATGTGAGTGATATTCCCTGTGTGTGTCCTGTGTCTGCTGTAATGTGCTCTGCCAGTCATGCCACCTCCAAAGTAGCTGATGGTGACAGTGTTGTGCTGCTATCATTGGTTGGTTTGCCAGATTCAATCCCGCGTAAGCAGTTGACTGATGCGCAACATTCTGATTCCTCACTGTAGCCTCTATTCAATAAAGCACGTGACATTAAAAACGGTGATATAACTCAAGGTTATCTAGTGAAGGATGGTGTTCTAATGTGTAAATGCCCACCACATAGCAAAGTTCCAAATGAGCATATATGGCAGGTGGTGGTGCCAACACCATTGCGCCCATTGGTTTTGAAGACTGCTCATGATGACACTGTTCATATGGGAGTCAAGAAAACATATGACAGAATCCTGCGTTACTGGCCTCGAGTGAAAAGAGACGTAGTTTCTCATGTAAAAGCCTGTCATGTTTGCCAATTGACTGGTAAACCAAATCAGATGCCAAAACCTGTCTTTCTTCATCTGATAGCCCCCACGCCTAAACCATTTGAACATCTTGTGATTGACTGTGTGGGTCTGTTGCCCCATTTGAAAACAGGTTGTTTTTATCTGCTTACAGTGATTTGTCAGACAACCCGTTATCCTGCAGCATATCCCCCTCATTCAATTATGGCCAAATCCGTTGTTAAAGCTTTACCCCAGTTCATTTCAATATTTGGATTGCCTAAATAATACCATCTGATCGAGGCACAAATTTCACATCCAAGACATTCTCTCAGGTGTTGCACTTATTAAAGATCCAGCATAACAAAGCTTCTGCGTATCACCCTCAAAGCCAAGGTGTCTTGGAGTGGTTCCATCAGATGCTCAAATCAATGTTGAGGGCATATTGTGTGGAATTAGGCATGGACTGGGAAGACAGCCTTCCCTGGCTGCTGTTGGTGGCCAGGGAGGTGACAGAAGAAAGCACTGGGTTTAGCCCGAACACGCTCATCTTTGGCCATACAGTGCGTGGGCCAGTAGCATCATTATTGGATGATGGTGTAACCAGCAAGCCATCGCCGTCTTTGACTGATTATGCCAATGGCTTCAGGTGATGATTGTATGTGGCTGGGAGATTGGCTTGTGAAAAACTGCAAAAATCACAAGCGAAAATGAAACAAGTGTATGATCGGAAAGCTGTGTGTCACGCTTTCAGTCCTGGGGATCAGGTGATGGTCCTTTTGCCTGCGATACACTCACCATTTCAAGTGAAATTTGTAGGTCCCTACAGAGTGATGAGCAAAGAGAAAAATGATAATTATGTGGTGGTCACGCCTGACAGGAAAAGGCAGACGCAATTGTGTCATGCCAATCTGCTTAAACCCTATTTCGACATGATAGTGTAGTGGACAAAGATAAATTGTGTGCTGCAACTGTTATCTTTGAGGTGAGCCCTGCCCTCAGCCCATTGGTGGCAGCAAC
>JANZLB010000005.1:19331316-19342349 GCA_026167865.1 Notarius quadriscutis | reverse complement strand
ACCATCAAGACCAAGCGCACCATCCAGTTTGTGGACTGGTGCCCCACTGGGTTCAAGGTGGGCATCAACTACCAGCCCCCCACTGTGGTTCCAGGTGGAGACCTGGCCAAGGTGCAGAGGGCTGTGTGCATGCTGAGCAACACCACAGCAATTGCTGAGGCCTGGGCTCGTCTTGATCACAAATTTGATCTGATGTACGCCAAGCGTGCCTTTGTGCATTGGTATGTTGGTGAGGGTATGGAGGAGGGTGAGTTCTCTGAGGCTAGAGAGGACATGGCTGCCCTGGAAAAGGACTTTGAGGAGGTTGGTGCTGATTCCATTGAAGGTGAGGGAGAGGAGGAGGGAGAGGAGTACTAGTGTGGGAGCATAAAGTGGAAATTAAAACATGGAGCCAGTATGTACACATGATATTCCTTAAGTGTCAAGTGTAAACTCCTACTTCTGAATGTGTACTGTTAGTGTCTTGGCCAGTAAAATTGTCTCTGGCAATTTGGCAATGTGTCTGAATAAAGTTAAAACTCATTTTTGAATGATTTCTTGTTGGATAATATAATTTCACTAGAAGTCATGCAGCCTTCAAGTATTAAATCTGTACATGGTTCCTTGGGAAGTAAAAAATGAGGAACTTACATGTATGATGAGGAGACCACTAAAATATGTTTTGTGGTGCACCCTCTTCTGGCCATCTGGGTGGTGTGATTAAAAATAACTGTTTTC
Source organism: Notarius quadriscutis (assembly GCA_026167865.1). Taxonomy (NCBI): domain Eukaryota; kingdom Metazoa; phylum Chordata; class Actinopteri; order Siluriformes; family Ariidae; genus Notarius; species Notarius quadriscutis. Next base: position 19,341,632 of record JANZLB010000005.1, on the reverse strand, counting down.
AGAGTAGCCAAGTATTCAGACTGAAACTGATTCGCGGCTTTTGAAATGGTTTATTCAATGACATAAAAAGCATATGCACACACACAACTGAAGACTAACACTGCTTGCATCATAACCATACAATACAGCCATTTTGTTTGTGTAAAAAAAGTATCGTACTATTACAATGCCTTGTTTGGATCTTTGTGTGAAAAGCAAAATCAAACACCTACAAAAAAAAAAAGGTCTGGATAACTAGAATTGGCTCCAAACAGTTGTTGAATTATGTTTGCTGTTGCTATACATGCTTGTTCTCCCTGCCCTGTGAAGAAGGTCTGAATGTCTGCCTCTTTATCAAGCCACAGAGGAGAAAAAGCATCAAACATGTAATTCCAGCTGCAGTAGTCTCAGCCAGAGGCTGGTAGTGCTTTAGATGCCTGAGGGAGGAAAGGTCTTATTTCATTACCATTTAGAGGGGAATTCAGGTATAATAAATTTGTCAGCCCATCTATGCTCATGTGTACAATGGGAGCCTTTGTTATTGTGCACAGAGTATATGACCTTTTCATTTAAAATGTAGAGCAAAAGACCACTGGTCTATGTGACAGTTTAAGGTCGTCAAGAATAACAGGAGAAATCTGATTGCTTTGACTCTTGACAAGTAGAAAGTGTCAGTCACTGATTTTTTTTCGACCTTTAATAAGCTAGTAGAGAATTTTCAAAGACAAAATACTATTTTGTAGTTTATCTAGCACATTGTTTTGTGAACTGTTCAAGAAAAATGCAGCAGAGCTTCAAAACGCCTGATTCAAAGGAGTAAATGTAAAGGTACAATGTGCTGACTAACATCCATCCATTATCTGTACCAATTATACATCAGGGTTGTAGGGGAAGCTGGTGACAATTTGACTTTGGTATCAGATGGGGTTCACCCTGGGCTGGTTGCCAATCTATCTCAAGAGTTAAAACAGAGATAAACAACCATTCACACCTATAGACAATTGAGAGTAGACAGTTGACCTAATCCACATGTCTTCAGACTGTGGGAGGAAACAGGAGCATCCAAAAAAAAAACCACATTGGCACCACGACAGCATGCAAACTCTACATAGAAAGACCCCAGTTTGCTAACAGGTTCAAACCTGGAACCTTCTGACTGTGAAGCAACAGTGTTAACCACTGCTCTAACAACCATTCACAAAACATGAATGATATAATATGTCTCATGATTTTTATTTTATCTGACCTTTGTTAGCTAGTAAGCATACCAAGTGTAGTTAAAGTAAAATCACCACTGAGGGAATCAGTGGCTCAGGGGTTAAGGCTTTGAGCTACAGATCAGAAGGGCATGAGTGATTTTGGAGATTTTGGAGCATGGCCATGTGGATTTGTGTTCATTGAACCACAAGAGCGTTCGTGAGGTCAGGCACTGTTGGGCAAGGAGTCCTGGATCCTTGTTAATCAATGTTACTGTTCATCCCCAAAGTGTTCAGTGGGGTTGAGGTCAGGGATCTGTGCAAGACACTCAAATGCTTCCACTCCAACCTTAACAAACCATGTATTCATGGAGCTCATTTTGTGCACAGGTGCACTGTCATGCTGGAACAGGTTTGAGCATCATAATTCCATCCATTCGTCCATTATCTATACTGCTTGTCTGGCAGATTCACAGAAACTGGAGTCAATCCCAGCTGACTTTGGATAATTGGCAGGTTGTTATTCTATTGGAGGGCTAACACAGAGATGAACAGCCTTTCACACTCATACCTATGGGTAATTAAGTAGCCAGTAGGAGCCAGTTGACCTAATCCACATGTCTTTGGACCATGGGAGGGAACTGAAGTGCCCACTGGAAACCCATACAGGCACAAGGACAACATGCAAACTCCACACAGAAAGGTCCCAGTCAGCCGTGAGGTTCAAACACAGGACATTCTGAGTGTGAGGTGACAGAACTAACTACTTCACTACTGCGCTGCCCATCATAGTTCAAGTGAAGGGAAAATTGTAATACTACTGCACACAAAAACTTTCCAAACAGTTGTGTGCTTCAAACTTTGTGACAGTTTGGGGAAGAAACACATGGATGTGATGGTCAGGTGTCTACAATCTTCAGACCATATGGCATAAATGTCTTCATTAAAATAATTTCTGTTTGCTTCATTTTTAATTCAGGGAATGCAAATTTTGCACTCAACTGTCTAAATGGTGCAGGGATGTGTGTGTGTGTGTGTCTGTCTGTTTTTTTCAATAGTCACATAGAATTTAGACTTTACCAAGATGGCTGCTTCGGTGTGTTGGTGGGCATTGTTTACTCTTATTTTGTTTGGAAACTCAGTTCACTGCTGTGATACTTAAAGCTCTTTCACTAGAGAAGAGCTCATGAACATAACTGGAACAACTTCAGTGGACTTATTAGCAACTTTTCTACATGTCATCTGTGGAATTATTGGACATTCTGGTCAAAGCTGCTTTCATCTTTGCTCACTGTAGTATGTCTCTGATGTGGGAGGAATAATGAAGCATGGACAGGAGGGAAATTATGTCAACTCAGACTTTATTTGCTGTTTTGTGGCTTTTTAGCCTTACTACCCTCATTCACTTGTGCTCACAAACAAACGGACACACACATGCTCTGGTGGGGAAGAGACCTTGCCTCTTCGCTCTCTCCCTCCTTTTGATTGATGATTGCTCCGTCATCACTGCAATAGACACACACACACAACATTAATTGACAATAGGTATAATGACTTTGCCACTCACCTTCCCTGGCCCCACCCTCGATTCACAAACTAACACTTCCACATAACCCCACTGCCTGACTCAGGCCAGGGAGCCGTCTGGCCTGAAGCAGACTCCCCACTGACAGGACAGAAAATCCGCCACCACTGTCTGTGCCCCCGGCCTGTGGACCACCTTGAATTTAAAAGGCTGGAGGGCTAGATACTAATGGGTGATCTGCACTTTGGCATCTTTCATGCCGTGGAGCCACTGGAGCGCCGCATGGTCCAAAAAGAGGGTAAAAGAATGCCCCAGCAGGTTTTACCAGAGGGTGAGGACCACCAATGTGATGGCCAGGCACTCTTTCTTGATGGTGCTGTACTTACTTTCTCACATCGAGGGCTTGCGGCTGATGTACAGCACCGGATATTCCTCGCCCTCCACCTTCTGGGACAAAATGTCCCCAGCCCCCTGTCCAATGCATCTATCTGTAAAATTAAAGGGAGAGAGAAGTCAGGGGACTGTAAAAGGGCCACCCACACAGCGAAGCCTTTACCTTGGTTGGCACTGCTCTGTCCACTGGATCAGATCTAGTGCTCCCTTTTCAGTGAGATCAGTCAGCGGGCTGGTGATGTCCAAATAATTAGGTATGAACCTGCAGTAGTATCCAGCCAGCCCCAGGAACTGTATCACCCCCTTTTTGGTTTTGGGCCTCGGGCAGGCCAAAATAGCTGCAGTTTTGTCAATTTGGGGATGCACCTGTCCATGACCCAAGTGGAAACCCAGATACTGGACTTCCACCTGTCCAATCACACACTTTTTTGGGTTACCCTGAGGCCTGTATGCCTCAGAGACCCCAGGACAGCCCTAAGGTGTTCTTGGTGCCACAGCCAATCATTGCTATATAAAATGATGTCATCAAAGTAAGCCACAGCATAGGCAGAATGGGGGTGGAGGATTTTGTCCATGAGCTGCTGGAATGTAGCAGGAGCGCCAAATAACCCGAAAGGGAGGGTGACAAATTGGTGTAATTCAAACAGTGTGGAAAAGGCCGTTTCTCTCAGAACAGAGTTGAGGGTATCTGCCAATATCCCATTGTCAAATCCAGTGTCAAATAAAAGTGAGCCACACCTAATCAATCAAGCAACTCATCAATGTAAGGCTTGGGTATGCATCAAATTTAGACACCGCATTGACTTTTCTGTAGTTCACAGAGAACTGGACCGACCCATAGGTTTTGGGGACCAAGACCACCAGGCTGCTCCAATCACTGTGGGACTCCTCGATTATTCCCATTACAAGCATGGCCTTGAGTTTGTCCTGAACCACCGCTTTCTTGCGTTCAGGCAAGCGGTATGGGCAGCTATGCATCACCACCCCGGGAGTGTCTCAATGTGTTCTATGAGGTGAATGCAGCCAGGAAGGGGTGATAACATGTTGGAAAATTCTGCTTGCATTCTGGCAACCTCCGTGAATTGGTCCAGTGAAAGGTGATCTCCATAGGGGACGAGAGTGGCTTGAGTGGTTACTTTCGTTATTACATCTGGCCCCAGCTCCGCCCTCTCCAGAACTACCGACACCAACACCATGGGGACCCCTTGTTCCAATGTTTTAACAGATTGAGGTCATATATTTGTAGCACCCCACCCCTATCCATTCACCTCCATTCATAGTCGACGTCCCTGATTCGCCGTGTGACCACAAAAGGCCCTTGCCACTTGGCGAACAATTTTGAGCTTGAAGTGGGCAATAATATGAGTACTTTATCTCCCAGTGTGAACTCTCCAAGGCACGCACCCCGAATTTCATTTTTACTATTTGAAGGTCCCTCCCAATTTTCCCGCAGCACGTTCAACAAGCCATGAAGCTTACGTCCATATAATAATTCAAACAGGGAGAATCCTGTGAAGGCTTGCGAGACCTCTCATACTGTGAATAACAGGGGCTCAAGCCATTTATCCCAATTATGTGCATCTTCGCTTACAAATTTCCAAATTAAAATTTTTAAGTGTTTGTTTGAATCGTTCTACCAAGCGATCTCTTTGTGGGTGATAGATGCTGATGTGGATGGATTTAATCCCAATAACTCATAAAGCTCATGAACTGTGCGTGATATAAATGTAGTGCCTTGGTCAGTCAGGATTTCTTTGGGAATCCTAACTCGGGATATAATGTTAAACAGTGCCTCTACCACAGTATATGTGGAAATGTTATGCAGTGGGACTGCTTCCAGATATTGTGTTGCATAGTCCACTAGGGCTAAAATAGAGTGATATCCCCATGCTGACCGATGTAATGGCCCAACAAGATCCATGCCAATTCTTTCAAAGGGAGTCTCAATTAGAGGGAGAGGGTGCAAGGGCGCTTTTGGCGTGGCCACTGGATTCACCAGTTGGCATTCGCGGCACCCCACACACCACCGACAGACATCCCCACGAATCCCTGGCCAATAGACGTGGACCATTATTTGGCTAGCGTCTTAACCTGACCTAAGTGTCTGGTCATTGGATTAAAGTGAGCCGCATGGAATATGAGTTCCCTACAGCTCTTTGGGGTTAATAACTGGGTTATTTGTTCATGGGTTTGAGTGTCCTGCATCACTTGATATAGCTTATCTTTAATAATTGTGAAGTACAGCAAGGAGGGTGTTGCATTTCGCTGGAGAGTTTGACCATTGATTACTCTCACTTGGTCAAAGGCATGACACAGAGTCTCATCTCACATTTGTTCTAACAGGAAATCCTTGAAGGAATCCCTGAGAGAGAGAGGAGGAGCAGGCCACTTCCCGCTCCTCGTATTGCTCTGACATGGTGCTGACGTGGACGGCTCTGAGATGACTTCCCCCGTTAATCCCCGGAATCCCCCTGTGATGTGTTCCTGCAGGACCTGCCCACTACAACATGCTCCATTAAACCTTTAAACCCCAGGCAATCTGTTCCCAGAATTAATGGGTGGGTGAGGCATGGGCTAACCGCCACCTCTACACTGTTTTTTGACCCAAAATAGAATGTGGACAGGACATTAGCAGATATTCGTGCACATCCCCGTGTACATACAAAACCTTCACCACTTGTGCTTTCCCCAATGCTTCACCTTGAACCAGGCTTTGGTAGATTGAGGTCTGATTCCAGCCGGAATCCACCAACACATGATATGCATCCCCTTGAATACTCATTGGTATGCAATACTTTCTGGCCTGATTGATAGCAGTCCCTGGCGCATCAGGGATCTGGACCACAGCTCCCACCTCCATTGCAGAGCACTGGCCCTGGAGATGCCTGTGTTACCCCAGCATACCAACCCAGGCTTCACCTCTGCACCAGTGATTTGGGGATCACTCACGGGGGGTGAGAAGACACAGATGAAAAAGAAGGGAGGGGGACACCACGGGTGTGGCGAGCTGGCTATGGGGAGGCCAGCCCCTGCTTCCATGGTGGGGGACTGGGGTGGGGATGGGGAGAGATGAGAAGGGGAGAAGGAGAGGGAAAGAGAGAGAGAGAAGAGGCAGGATGTCCGCCTGCCACTGGAACCACTGCCAAGTGGTCCTGCACCAACTCAATCACACAATCCAGCAATGCTGGGTGACAGCACTGGACCCACTCTGCTGTCCGTTCTGGCAGCCATGCGATGAACTGCTCCAGCACCACCACGTTGATGATTCCCTTGTCATCGTGGTCTTCTGCCCTCAGCCACAGCCCACAGGCATCCCGGAGCTGCTGGCTGAACGTGAACAGCCAGCCGACTTCCTCCAATGTCAACATGCAGATGTGCCAAAAGTGTTGTTTTGGGGTGTGGCTGACACGCTGCAGGATGGCTTGCTTCAAGTCAATGTAATCGAGCCGACTGTCGGTGGGGAGCTGTTACACAGTGAGCTGAGCCTCTCTGGATAGTAATGGTAGGAGACGAGCCGCACGTTGCTCAATCAGCCATCCCCATGCTTTGACCACTTGCTCAAAGAGCACAATGAAGCATTGTAGTGTGGCTCCATCTTCGTGAGCATGATGTGGGGTGGGTCTGCAGCAGTGGCAGCCAATGACCCCGCTGACACGAGCAGGTGCCAGAATGCCTAGCAATCTTCCTGCTGGACCAGCAGCAAGGCTTTGAAGTGTTGTTCTTGCTCCTTCCAGAGGGTGATCAGCGCTTGGTGCTGGCTCTGTTGGGCAGCAGTGAGGGCATGGTCCTTGAGTGGGAAGGACTCCATGGGGTGGTTCCCTTCAGTATCCTGGGTTTTGGCACGACTGTAGTATGTCTCTAACATGGAAGGAATACTGAAGCATGGACAGGCGGGAAATGACATCAACACGGACTTTATTTTTGCTATTTTGTTGCTTTTCAGCTTTACTACACTATTTCACCTGTGCTCACGCACACATGTGCTCTGGTTGGGAGAGCCCTCACCTCTTCACTGTCTCCCTCCTTTTCTCTGCTCTGTCATCATCACTGCAACTCTCACACACACACACACACACACACACACAACATTGATGAAGATCTAATTATATGATTAGATCTTACATTTAAATTTTACATTTTTTACACTTTTAAATTTCACTTTCATTCATAATTTTAAACTTTTTGTTTCAACTGACTATTCAAAACTTTGTCTTAAACCTTCATTTTTTTTGCTGTAACAAGTGTACAGGACCTTCTTGAAAATCACTTTGATGAAGAAGCATCCTGTTAAAATATCAATGTAAATAAAAATAAAAATTAAATTGACAACAAGTGTCATGACTTTGCCACTCACCTTTCCTGGCCCCACCCTCGATTCACAAACTGATGCTTGACCACACCCCCACTGCCAAACTCTCTCAGTGAGATGGCACAGACTTTGCACTCCACTATCTGTGTGCTTATTGTGCAACAAACTGGACTAACTCCAGCTGGTGGGGAGAAACAAGGACTTTTCTTTATACTGGGTGTGGAGCAGACTAACCCCGACTCCCTAGTTATTGTCCTTGGTGACTTTAACAAAGGTACACTGTAAAATGTTGATGTAACTTTACAGTGAAATCTCAACATTATTCTTCTGTATTAATGTCATACAGTACCATACTGTAAAGTGCAATGTCATCTGGGAGAAAAAAGGTGATTTCAGTACTTTAAGAGAATGCCATTATTTACAGGAAATTACTGTAAACTTTACTGTTTATAGCTGAACAGCTTAGGAAGAGTGCAGGATCAAAAATATATATATAAAAAAAAAACCGTAACAATCTCTTTTTGTTTTCTTGTAAAAGATAGTTTTGCAGCTTACATTTCATTACCTCGCCTGGGACGGAGTCCACCAGGGGGCGAGGTATTGTTTTTGGTCGGTTTTGTTTGTTTGTTTTTTGTAAACGATGTTACAGGAAAATGGATGGACCAATCTTCATGAAACTTTCAGGATAGATGGGCATTGGTCTCAAATAGAACCTCCAAAATTTTGGGGGTCATCTGGCCAAGGTCACGGTGACCAAGAAGGTATTTAAAAAAAAAAAAACTCTGAGCTCAGACTGCAGGAGCCCTGCCTTGGAAAAACTCCACCCATAAACACGTTGATTGGATCACTACCTGCTTTATTTGCATACACTGTCACTGGATGGTTTCTTGGTTCATTTACATACGCAAAGGAAGGGGTTTTGGCCACACCCATTTTAAAACTCCATTGATAACTTCCCCACTCTGTTGATTTATTACTATAAATTATAAATAAATGGACTAGACTAAAGAAATCGCTTTCAGACACGTTTATGCTTATTACAGAGGGAGAGTGTGTTCCACTGAGTTTCCACTGTCTGTACTTTATTCTATTCTACTCTTACAGTTTTCAAAACTGAAACCTGCGAACTGAGGCTGACAAACATGCTGTCGCAGAGGGTGACAGAGTCAAAACAATGTTTATTGGCCAAGTATGTTCACACACAAGGTCAAGGTCACCAAAAAGGTCAAAATCGTTTTTTCGCAATATCTTCCATCATATTCATCATAAGTGCTACCGGGCGAGGTTTGTTTTGCCTGGCAGCACTTGTTAATACTTTGTTCCTTACACAGTTTTGTCCATAAATGTTTGTGTGTTGAATGTGTGAATCATAGCTGGAGAATGAGTGCAGTTGCATATGATCCAAACAGTTTACCAGTTTATAACGTTACTAATTCCATTACATGTCCATGTGGAATGAAGTGCACTCAACATGCTTTTTGCAGTCAAAGGAGTTTCCTATAAAAGCAGTTCCAAATTTTTATGTTTATGGCCACACTAAGTGTTTAGCACTGGATTCTGATAGACAAGTATATCAGAACACCTTGGCTTTCTTTGAAGTGTTTATGAAAAGAGGAGGAACATATAAATACAACTTTTGAGTCAGTCACAGGCTTCAGTTTCTCTAGATTTTTTTTTTCCTCTCGCTCAAGTTTTTGATTTTCTTTGCTTCAACAATTATTACACATCGTTTTGTCCTTTTCAAAAAATATTGGAATGGCAAGACCAATTCTTCAGTTTTTACTATACACTGAAGGCATTTGTATTTGAAATTAAAAGATGAATGAAATGATGGATCAGAATTTCAGCTTTCATTCCTTGATATTTACATCTAGATGTATTATACAGCTTAGAAAAATGGCACCTTTTGTAGCAGACCACCCACATCTTTGGTAAGCAAAATTATTGGAACAGATGGCCTTAAAGTGAGTAACAATTAATATTGTGTTGCATATCCAATGTATGCAAGAACTACATTAAGCCAGCGACCCACTAACATCACCAAACTGTTGTGTTCTTTTGTGATGCTTTTAAAGGCTTGTACCATTGTTTTGTTGTCGGGGGTTTCTCTTTTCGGGAAGTGGTTAAGGTCTGATGATAGAGTTGGTCAATCTTTTTCCCTACACTTTTTTCAGCGTGATGAAGTTCTTTGTTTTGGGTCATTGTCTTGCTATATATATGATGAAGTTCCTCCCAATTAGATTGGATGCACATCTCTGTAAATGGGCAGACAGAACGTTTCTATAGACTTCTGAATTCATTCGGCTGCTACCATCAGATATATCAATAAACATTAGTGAGCCCATTCCAGAAGCAGTCACGCAAGCCCAATCCATGACACTACCTCCAGTGTGCTTGACAGATGAGCTCATATGTTTTGGATCTTCACACTTTGGCCTTTCCATCACTTTTGTAGAGGTTAATCTTCATTCTTGAACTTTTGAGGCTCATGGTCTGTATTTCTTTGTGAATTCCAATCTGGCCTTCTGATTCTTACTGCTGATGAATGGTTTGCCTCTTGTGGTATGGCCTCTATATTTCTACTCTCAAAGTCTTCAAGCAGTGGATTGTGATACCTTCACCTGTGCCATTTGGAGGTTGCTGATGTCACTGACTGTTTTTGTTTTTCTTCACAACTGTCGTAAACCCCTGTTGTTTTCCTTGGTTGACCTGTTTGACTTGTGCATTTTCTTTTTTTTTTTTTTTTCCTTTTCTCAACTTCAAAATGGCTTGCTTTTCTCCCGTAGACAGCTTTCTTGTCTTCATGCTGGTTTATCTTTTTAACAACAAATGCAGTCTTCAGAGGCATTACCCCTTGCCCCCCCCCCCCAAGTCCCGAGTTTTCATGTTGTAAAGTGTACTTGTGTTATTTTGT
>JANZLB010000005.1:19081089-19092539 GCA_026167865.1 Notarius quadriscutis | reverse complement strand
AGGCCCTCGCCGGCCACGGGGCTCGAACCCGGGCCTTCTTGCTGTGAGGCGACAGCGCTAACCACTACACCACCGTGTCGCCCCCAAATGTTATATATTATTCTTAATTTTTGGTCGGTCAACGACGGAGTTCATAAAGAAGCTACAGCTGGATAGAGCGTTACATGTTGTCATGCAGTGCACAGGCTGATTGACAGCCTGTAGTAATGGTTTTATTGTAATGAACTATTGGTAGAATTGAAATTTTATGTAGCAAGCACAGACAAGTGGAATGATGCAAGTAGTGTAATATACCAGTGGTGTTGTACTAAATATTCGCGCTCTTGTAATGCCGGTCATCCAGTCCAGTTAGTGGACTGTTGTATGAAATAGAAATGGATAATCCACTACGGAACTAACACTTCTTGTTGACTCTTGAATTCAGACTGGGTCCTGCTTGGAACACATTTCTGAGCTACAGCACACTGATTCAAACAAACAGATTGAAACTCAGAGGAATGCACAATCCAAGGTAAAAACAGTACATGAAGATCTAATAAACCGCAATATTTATCGTAAAACATGGCAAACCTTATAAATAAAAGTTTTTGGCCAAGGTTTAAATGAAGTGTACGCAAACTTATTTCGTTCTTATCTGTATTTAACCAAACCATATTTAGGGAAAGGGTGAATTACTTATGAAATATAACTTTTTTTTTTTTTTTTTATTCTTTCCTTCAAATGTTTGTCTGACTCTAAAGGGAAATGGAGAGTGTGCAAAAACTTGCTTTCCTGAAACCCAAAGCTCCACCACATCCATGGACGCCTTATCTCCTTTTCTGAAAAAGAAAGCACACATTTTGGAGGTCCTGCGCAAAATTGAGGAGACAGATCCTCTACGCTATCATCGTTCCTCTGGAATCGCTTCCCTCTGTGAATATAGCCAAGCTCTGGTCTCTAAAGACGCTGTATTGGCTTGCAGAGACAACTCGCCCAGGTGCAATGTGACTAAAACGCATTGTCCCCATTCCTGTTCAGATGTTTGTATTTGTATCAATGGAGCAGAGCACAATAGTCTAAAGTGTGGAAGCTGTAACACATGCCTGCTTCTATCCAATAAGGACTCAATCACTCTAGCTAACAGTAGCCACAATTGCTGCACTTCAAATGCCATTACTATTGACAACCTCAACCTGGCTCTGCCTGAATTTCATAAGAACCAAGACTTGCAGAGCCACGTGAAGCCTACTACGGGTACTAGTGAACTCCTAGTAATCAGGAAGTCTGCCGATTTGTCTGTTCTTCCGAAGGTAAAAGGTCTTGAACCATCCAGTGAACTTTTATCAACAGAAGCCTCGGACTCTAACATGGCAGTACCTGAAAAAGACCGTAATATAGTGCCTGATCATGCACCAGCTAATTCCCTTGCACTGTCGGAGAAAGAGACAAGAGATAATAGAATATCGGATGTTTTATCGAACTCTCAATTATCAAAAAGTGGCAACACTGCCAGTGAAAAGATTAGTCATGAGAGTACAGATGACACAAGTACTCTGGAAACAGACTTTAAGCACTTAAAAACTGTATCATTACAGAAGCTTGAAAAAGTCACAGATGGTGAAGAATTTCTGCAGAAAGGTGATATTGATGTCCAGTCAATCACCTCCAAGTTACCTACTCTTGGTCTGAAGGACAGATTGCAAGACGCGTATAGTGAGGTAGAAAGTAGTGAACCTGTGCATAAAGGGCTGCTGTTTTCTCCCAATGAGAATCATACAGCATCAAGAGTACTAGATGAGATATGTGTCCCTGTGAAGGACAGTACAGCACAAGACCTTCAGGCTGATGGATCTAAACTTGTGAACCCCAGCCAGGTATGCATCCGAGAGGTCAAGTCCTCCCCTTCAAAGCTGCTTAAGTTTCTCAAGATTCCCACCCTTGGGGAGCGTGCTCCAGTAGCCAATCCTCCCCGTCTCAGCCCTCAACTAACACGTAGCTCAAAGATCCCTTGTCGCAGTAACAACTATGAGGTGCATCATTCACCGGTCGCTACTCGTAAAGCGACCACAGCAGAAAGGCAAAAACAGCCACCATGTCCCAAATCGGAGCCTTATCCATCCACCCATTCTGCTCCAACCTCTCCACCCCTGTCTGATGATCCACCTCCGGTGGTGCCAAAAGAGCTTAACTGTGGCATACCAAAAAGCAGTCGAGGAGGCAAACCTACACAAACTGCCCCCCCACAAAAAACACCCCAGAAAATACCACACTATGAAAATATTCCTGATCTCTCCAATACTAGTGGCTCAGACATATCCCAAGTTCTTGGAGAGGTGAGCTCTGCTCTCCGTTATGCCAGTTCGAACACAGAAAAAGTTAAAGGAAAGACAGGAAGCTTTGGTCTAGAGAGACCCACAAGTTTCAAATCTCAAAAGGACTCTTCACTAGGCTCTGACTTCTCAGACCAAGAGGAGAGCCCAGACAGCCCTGTATGGCATAAGCAGGCCAACCACCGCAGTTTACCTAGTCAGTCATCTTCGCAGAAGTCACAGATGTGTGCCATGAGGTCCAAAAGCCAAGAGAAAAATGAGTTGGTGAAAGACCATATACAAAGTGCAGGATCGCCCATCAAAAAGAATGATCCACCACCCATTCCCAAGAAGACAGGTGTGGGCAGACACTCGGGTGAATCCAGCCATTCCTTTAAAGAAAGACTAGCCGCACTTGGCAAGCTAAGGAACCCAGAAGAACCAGCTTGTTCCCAGGCAGCTGACAAAAAAGAAATACCTCCACGAACCAGTGACAAAAGCAAAGCTGCTGACTATAAAACTGAAGAACATAAGCTCTTAAAAAGTACAGATTCTGTTGAAGAAAAATCATACGTTTCAGGTCATAATGACAATGCGGTCTCAAAGCTTTCTGACCAAGGAATCAAATCAATGCCTGCAAGCTCTACAATCTCTAAGTTGGAAAATGAATCCTCTAAAATGTCCCTTGCAAAACCAGAGAGCCCTAAATCTAAAATGCCTGCACTATCAACCAATTTGGAGGCTGCACAAGCTTTGCGTAGCTATGCTAAGGGTTCAGCACCACATAGTCTTTCATACAGTGGGAAAAACCTTTCTAGTCCCCACAGTAGCAGCCCTAACAGGATTCCTTTAAAATCTCCAACTAAAACTGTACCACCATCTTTGAATCGAGATGGGAAACCAAGCCAGGAGCTTCCAAGGTACTTGTCCAAGTCTGAAGACCGAAGCCAATCCCGAGCCAGTAAAAAGAAAAACTCATTTGGGGAGAGCCTTCCTCCTCCACCTCCAAGGCCAGCAGAGTCCGTTGAAGAAAAGAGGCACTCTGCACCAAGCCCTCAGTCCTCCATTGAGCAAAAGGTCATGAAGGGCATTGAGGAAAATATGCTGAAGCTTCAAGAACAGGACAAGAGTCAAGCACCTGAAGTTAAACAGAAGGCTTCCAGTGGAATTGCCAACTGGTTTGGCTTGCGGAAAAGCAAGCTGCCAGCTCTTAATCGGAAACCTGAGGCTTCAAAAGGCAAAGATGATAAGAGAGAATGGAAACTCAATATATCCTCAGGGGGAAAGGATTCCAAAGTGGCCACTAAAAAGCCAGAGGGCGAGAGCTTGAACATATCCATGTTAATGGAAAAAGCGGAGGGGCTACACAAAGCCCTGGAAGAGGAACGTGCCTATGTGAATGGTATTGCTATGGACCGACAAGGAAAGGGACATTCCTGTGAGGTGGTGATGGATCAAGCTCAGGGGCAGCTGTCTGTAATGTACAGGGGTGTGCCATCGGACAACTTCATGCAGCAGCTGCTTAACCGGTATGCATGATGTGGCAAGTTCATACATTTCTACTTGCATATTCCATTATGCATCTAGCTTTCTCACTTAGTCATGCATTCCTACATTTGCATCCACTGACTAAGGGTGTGTAATAGAAATATTTCAAATGCTTTTGAATAATTAATACATTTTTTTGTTCTTATGAAAGGGTGGATGGAAAGGATGTTGGAAGTGTCTGTGTGCCTCATCGACGCTTATCGTTCGATTGTAAAACCAGGCCGGTCTTCAGCCATCATAGCATAAGTGGTGTTTGTCAGACCAGAAGTAGTGAGGACATGGAAAAGGTAAAATCATAACAGCTTGGCTGTCACTGGCAACACGCCTTTAAATTCTATCCTGAACGTTACAGTAATCATTCTAACTTCTGCGGTTTGTCCCAGGCCGCATCTTTAATGACTAAAGTGGATGGTGTATCCGATGAGAACCTGGCTGATACAGTTCACCATGAGCACTTTCCAGGTAGGACTGCTGACTGATGCCACAGTCACGTACCACACCAAGATGATGTATTTGACGAATGGTGGGTTAGTGTATGACCTCATAAACAGGCCTAGACCTGATCATCCAGTACAAGATTGCTTGACATGTTTCTTCCTGTGGCTTTTATGATGAGTCACACCTGCAGAGCAGTAACATTCCAATATATTATATGATTTCACTTTTATCTCATTTCAGAATATTTATATTTCGGGTGTCTTATTTGAGATACGTTAAGTTTTTTTACCATTTTTGAGGGCATCAGATTTACATACACGATTAACACGCTCCAAGTTAGCAGTTGCCATATTGGTATGATATCATGATACCACAAGTGATCTCATGGTATCATGCATTTAGTTGAACTGTTTCGATATCAAACTGGTTTTTACAGGCTCTGGAATTTCCACACACACCCTGGATAGTGGTATTGGCACATTTCCTCTTCCTGACTACAGTGTGAATGCTGGATGTAAAAGTGTCCCTAAAGGGAAGGCCCAAGGGGAGAACGATCCTTCCTTTCCTCAGGGAAGACATGGCTCAGGTATTAAAATTCCCCCCAAAGCCTGGACTTTGGAAAGAGAGCTGTCATCTTTAGAGGAAGATTACATCATGGGACAGGAAATGGATAGCACCCCACTGGAGGGCAAGATTGCACCCAACCAAGTTGCTGACACAGGTCAAGAAGGTACTGATATTTGTTGGTGCATTGTGTTTTGCCTTTGGAGAAGGTCTGATAAGTTTACGGTACACTGGGCCCAGTACCAGCTCAATCAGTCTTCCAGTCAAATGTTTTATACTACAGGGATGTTGAATTCTCTATTTTGATTGGCTAGAAGTTGGTAATTTTCTATAACTACAAGGCAAATTACAAGTTCCAAAGTGTTCACAGGGTCTTAAAAGGTAATAAATCAACTTGGCGAAAATTAAGGCCCTTGAGTATTAAAACGTCTTAATCGCTATTTTATATGGGATAAAATTTTGTAGCTTTTTTTTCCCCCTCAATATGAATAGCCTATTTGTCCAAAGAGATTGTACGCTTAAAGTTTACGTGGCTTTGTTTATTTATGTTTTCTAGCCGTGTAGGATTCTTCTGTACAAGGTTACATTGAAAATGTCTGCAAGTGAAGCGAAGTTCCATTCATTTTCTTTCGGAGGCGAGCAACAGTGATGTAGATGAGCGAAAAAGTTGGGAAAAGTTTAATTCTGTACAAATGAGGAGTGAATTTTGCCATCGGTGGCCAATCAGATATGCATGTTGTTGACTGATGGCTTGAAAGTTGCTCAACTGTGGCGCTGTTTGGTCGTTTAATTTGCTTGGAGGGCCTTGTAAGGGGTTGTTGTTCCTGGTATGTTAGGTATTTAACAGAATGAAAGTTCTGATGTAAAGACAAGTGACTGGATAGCCGACTAGCTTGCTAGTTTAGTCTGTCACACTCGCAACAGCATACAAACACCAAGCTAAGAGAGAATTGTGCTTCGCTTGCATGTATTTTTAGCCTTACAGTCCTACTGGATGTCGTATGAAAAGGTCAAACATTTCGCCTGTGTACAGACCCACTGACTGACTGCCCTCAGCGTGACAATGCTACATAAAGGTCCTTTTATGGATTGTAAACTAACAGACGTAAGGTACACGTTTAATAAACCTTGCATTTGGGCTAGTCACGCAGTTTATTCTCTTGAGCTTTGTTCCCTCCTGTCCTATCTGAAATCTCTTGTATTGATAGACAGTGATCTGTTGAAGTTATTACAAATTAAGATTGTTTGAGATTGCAAAACTAGTATATAGTAAGCGTAAGTTAAAGGCGTGTTGCTGATGTGAACAGTTAGAGCTTGAGGTGGTGTTGAAGTCTTAAAATTCATTAAAAAGGTCTTAAAAGGTACTGAATTTAACTTCAGGATTCCTGCATATACTTTGGGTTATTATTTTTTTTTTTTAGGTTGGTTTATTTTTTTTGGGGGGGGGGTTATCTTGCATGAAATATTCATTACAAGTTTTAATCCTGAAATGTTGTTTTCTATTCAACTGTATTTGATGAATTATGGAGCATATTTATATTTTAAGGAGCTGATGTCTGTGGTGGACCTGTCAGATCTGGCTCCACAAAGAACTGGACATTCCCCAACCTCAAAGGATCAGCAGAGCCGGCTGATGTTTATCTTGGAATGGAAGAGGCCTTAGATTCAGTGAACCAGAAGAGCTCATTTAGGAGGGTGAGTCTGCTATTTAGACACATAGATGGCACCAGGGGTGGAAAATACTTGAGTACTTTGTTGCTAGACTAGACGATACTAGTATTATTTGGCGATATTCATGCTTTATTTGGTTGCTACTGAAATTGAATCTTTTTTTATAATTACATTTTCAAGGAAAAACCACATACTTTTTTTTACTCCTTACATTTTTATTAAGACCTTCAAATACTCGAGCCTCTTCTTTCATCCAGCCAGCGACTGTTCACTATACATAAGTTCCTTGGTGTAGGGAAAAAAAAATGATCAAGAATCATGCTAATTCATCATCTCTGATGATCTTCTCATGCCGCATAATGTACTTAAGGCTATAGCTATCTGCGTTTCTGAATATGTATAAGCCACTAGACTTGTGCATTATTCATAAGCGTGGAACTTGAGGCTGAGCACCCCGGGCGCACCTTGGTAAAATGTTTCAACATGCTGGAGTACAAAGACTCGTATGAAATGAGGTGTCGTCTTTGCCTCTATACAAGGCATGAACTCTATAGAATTTGAAAACCCATTTTGTGGTAATTTGCCGGAACAGGCGTTGATGTTAACTGGTCATATTTAACCAAGTTAGACTAGTATTGATTCCAGTAGCTAATAATTGCCTGGGCAGGAAGTCAAATTTTAATTAATGGTCAATATTGTTTATTTCCATAATATGGATTAATTTCTCAAACTTTGTCATGCATGTTAATCATGCATACGACCAGATGGAATGAAGAAAGGATAGTTCTTTTTAAGAGGTTTAGATAAGTGGTAAGCTAGTTTTCATATTAAAACACACATTTACTTTTTAATACTTAAAAGTAGCATTTTTTTAAACTTGAGAATAATTGTTCAGTATTTTGTTCAATCCCTGGAAGGCATCACAACACCACTGTAATCACTGGATATGTCCAGGCATGGATTGATATATTTTTTTTTTAAATTGAAATTCTAATTTGATTTATGCCATATGTACAGCGCTCAAAGACTAGTGATGCCCCATTCAGGCGTGACAGTGACCCCAGAAGCCTCCCACAGCCGACTCAGGTGCGCAGAAGCAAGGCACGTGCTCCTCTCAACCCAGACCTGGGAAGAGAACTCGGGTTAGAGCTGATGAGAGAGCGGCCTGATGACACACTTTCCCCTGGCCACCCTCAGGTCCTAGAGACCCCGGAATCCCTTAGCGACTCTCTCTATGACAGCCTGTCCTCCTGCGGTAGCCAAGGCTGAGAGGGAATGCCGGTAGCTGAGTGGACCATCAGGTACCAACGTTTTCTAAACCTTAATGCTGGTTACGTCAGGCAGCGTTTTGTTTTGTTTTTTAAGATGGACGCTCACAAGACAGCACTCTTTTAGCACCAGAAGACACCCAGTATGTGTTCCTGCAAGAAACCACCTTTTTATCTGAGAATTTCTACTCTACGAAAGCCAGCGAAGTGTGGACGTGTGTGTGTTTGTGGTGGATTTGAGGGATTTCTATGCTCGTGTCATGTTTTTATAATCATCTTGCGCCACATTTATTCTGATTCAGGAATAGCAGAGTAGACATGTTACCTTTCGGTCATTGAAAGTTGTTTGTAATGATTGGACACTCAAAACCATTACAAGTCTTCCATTTAAAAGTTCTCGAAATTGTCTCTACATGTGCATCAGCACACATCTTTCGTTAACGTAGTTGTGTAAAGTTATTGCAAAGTGAATCGTGTATATGTATGTGATTTTTGATTTTTTTTTTTATTTAATATGCATATGTTTTATGTAAAAAAAAAAAAAAATTCATTTGTGTACAATTTGAATTGGACACTGACTTCCATTGAGTCCATTATATATGTTAGGTGTCAAAAACTTGTAGCAATAATAAAAGTACTATCTGTGTGTGATGGCGCTACAGTGTTTTACAGTGAATTTTACTTTGCAAGTATTTATTTAATGAGTGTGGTAAGACAAGACCACATTTTGCTGGTTACTTTTTAGTATTTGTCGCTCAATTTTCTATCTGTTACTGTTTGTTACTATGAAGTCCTCAACGGGGCATTTCACTTAAAACTATATACATCTCGGCTGGATACTTAACTTGTTCAGGTTACATAACAGGTCAAGAGCGTTCTTATCGAACGGTCTTGTTCTTGGTCTTAAGGTATCCGTCTGAGAGATTCTGGCTTTCCGAAAAACCCTTTAAGTTGAATATTTGTTTCTACACAGTGTTGTTCTGTTCAAGTGAGTTATTCTGTGATGTCTTGGCAAATGACTTCCTCCTGTATTGTACATGGTTGCTACTTTCCACTTTAAAACACCACCATAACAGAGCGTTCCCAACCCCTTGTATGGCCATGTCTCAAATTAGAAACGATCTGTGACAGGTTGTGTAAACTTTATGACCTTCTTATTGAAACGGGGACATTTCCAGTCAAATTGTACAGTAAATACAATGAGTGAATTATACCGTTGGTGGAAAAACCACATCGTTTTTATCTTGAGATGTGAAGGATTCTTAAATGGTACACTTGATGACATTGATTCCTTTTTCACCAAGTCATTTAAAAATGATTGGATTTTGTTCCAAAAAACAAAACGAAATGCTTTCTCCTTTTGTCATGGTCCCTTCCATTGAACTTCGTCGTCTTGTGTAATAGATTCCTGTGTTTCCTGTAGAAGTTATTCCATTTATTTTGACAACTTATTTTGTTGTAATTTTCAGGACTATTTTATATTAGTTTGCTATGTTTACAAAAGAATTTATGACGAAGCTATTAATATATCTGTAAACTTTTTATATTAAGGTGCTATCGGATGTTCTTTCCACTCATCTCTACAAAAGCCATAAACCTGTTTTTTTTTTTTTTGTTTTTTTTTCATAATCATGTTTTTAAGCAATTGTCATCACTCATGCAATTAAATAAAATGTTTTTATGCAGTTATGGCTCACTTTCTCTGGTGGTGTTTTGCAGAAAAAGCTAGATGTATACGTACTAATAAAAAGAAAAATCTGTGCTAAAGGCTTGAGGCTATGAACCTTGAAAGAAAGATTAACACCTCAGACCAACTGTGTGTAATTTGTGCAGTGATCCATTTCCATTCCAATCATTCTAAAGGCCATTTGGTGCACTTTTACTTTAATGAGGTCTAGTTAAAAATGTCTAAATCCCTTCATTCACGTCTCAGGTGAAAAGCAAGGTAAGACGAAAGCCATTCTTTGCCCAAGAAGTGAGAGAGACGCTTATTGCTGTGCTGCCAGCATTTCCACTAAAGCGGCTGGACTTTGACCTGCTCTTTGGCAAGATCCAGGATCCAGAACGGAGCTCGTTTCTGACAGACTGGAACAGGTTTTCTTCTGGGATTGCCCTGTACTTGGCTCCATCAAACTTACCGCCAGCCCTGACTGGTTTCCTAGTCCCAGCTGATGAAAGGCATCCTCACAACATGATGCTCCCACCACCATGCTTTGCAAGGGAAGATGATGTTCTCACGGTGATGAGCAGTATAGGGTTTCTGTCAAACATAGCACTTTATACTAAAGCCACAAAGTTTAATTTTGGTCTCCGTGGCTTTATGCAGCTGGCCTTAGAGCCTTCACATCGGACGTCAGAATGTAAGTTAACCTTAGCCAGCAACATAAACTCACTCATTGAGTTTCCAACTGTTCCAGGAAGACTGATCATGATGTTTTGTTTTGTTTTTTTCTTTTAAATTACTACTACAGTGATTTGTTAGAATTGTCTAATCTGATTGGTCTCCAGTGTCAGAGTTTTGTAACCGTGGTTTCTTGGAAACATGACGAGCTTCGGCAGGCGCCGTTACAGCAAAATAATCTGAAGTTTATTATTTTCCTATTACATGACGTCCCTTTGTGTTTTCATCATTGAAGACTGGAATTTCAATCCAACAAAAATGCTTTATTTATCAGAATACTGCATTTGTTCGCAATATTATTTAAAGGCCTGTATTGGATTGCAAGGTGCCAAATTGCCATGAAATCTATCCGGACTAACTTGAGTAGAGATGTGAGCGCCCTGCCTCCCCGTTGTTAATTAATTCAACACTCCTAGGAAATATTTGGCAAGTTTCAAGAGCAGTGAAAATCATTCCCAACACCAGTGGGCTGTAGTGAGGAAAAATGAGAACTGAACAATTCTATATGTCCCTGGACTAATTAAAATAAAGTCACCCTTGCCTGGTTTTGAATGGGCTGAAAGGATCAAATAATTAAAAAAAAAAAAACCTGAACAATTCACAAAAAGCTTGTGCTGCCAAATATTACATGCAGCATGTTTACATAAGCAGTAATGACTAATTTTTAACTGAGCTACCGTAAAGTATGGAAAAGTCTGCTCAAAACTGAAAGCTATTAACATGAGACACTTTTATATTAATTTGCCATTTTTAGTATTGTATGGCATGAAGTGTTAATTGGCCAACCATAAACATAATACGACTGTAAAAACACACTGACCACTTTATTAGGAACACCCCACAATCTTGTAGCAGTTGTGCAATACATAAAATCTTGCACATGCAGGTCAAGCGCTTCAGACTGCTTCAAGTTGACAAGCAGGCTACATTCACCACTTTTTACAACCATGGTGAGCACAAAAGCATCCCGGTATAAACCACATGGTAGAGGAAGCTTTTGTTTGTCGTATATACACTATATTGCCAAAAGTATTTGTTCACCTGCCTTGACTCACATACAGTGGTGCTTGAAAGTTTGTGAACCCTTTAGAATTTTCTATATTTCCACATAAATATGACCTAAAACAACATCAGATTTTCACACAAGTTGTAAAAGTAGATAAAGAGAACCCCGTTAAACAAATGAGACAAAAATATTATACTTGGTCTTTTATTTATTGAGGAAAATGATCCAATATTACATATCTGTGAGTGGCAAAAGTATGTGAACCT
>JANZLB010000005.1:18951101-18963137 GCA_026167865.1 Notarius quadriscutis | reverse complement strand
GGGTACACCCTGGACAAGTCGCCAGGTCATCACAGGGCTGACACATACAGACAAACAACCATTCACACTCACATTCACACCTACGGTCAATTTATGGCCACCAATTAGCCTAACCTGCATGTCTTTGGACTGTGAGCACCTGCAGAAAACCCACACGGACACGGGGAGAACATGTAAACTCCACACAGAAAGGCCCGCATCAGCCGCTGGGCCTGAACCCAGGAGCTTCTTGCTGTGAGGCGACAGTGCTAACCACTACACCACTGTGCCACCCCTTACTGAA
This sequence comes from Notarius quadriscutis, assembly GCA_026167865.1. Taxonomy (NCBI): domain Eukaryota; kingdom Metazoa; phylum Chordata; class Actinopteri; order Siluriformes; family Ariidae; genus Notarius; species Notarius quadriscutis. The sequence goes on along the minus strand of JANZLB010000005.1, from coordinate 18,962,854 downwards.
AACATCAAAACTATGAAACAACATATAGCACATATATGGCATTGTGTTGTCAACAAAAAAGTTTAAAAACAAAAGAAAATATATTTTAGATTCCTTAAATACCCAGCCACTGGGGTTGCACAAGCCAGTGCATACTTAGTGCAGGTCCCATGCCTGGATAGATTGGGGAGGGTTGCATCAGGAAGGGCATCCAGTGTAAAACCTATGCCAAATCAAATATGCGGTATGGATCCGCTATGGTGACTCCTAACGGGAGCAGCCGAAAGAAGAACAAGATTTTAGATTCCTTAAAGTAGCCGCCATTTACCTTGATGGCATTTTGCACACAATTATCTTAACCAGCTTCATGAGGTGGTCACCTGGAATGCTTTTCAATTAACAGGTGTGCCTCATCAAAAGATAATTAGTGGAGTAGTTTCTTGTCTTCTTAATGAGTTTGAGATCAAACAGTAAATTGTAAATAATAAATATACAGCAGAGAAACAACAGTGAACAAAACTGTGCAGGTTTTACTTGTGTACAATAAAATAAAAATATTCTTATAAGTGTACATATGCAAAAATACTGCTGATATAGCTAACTTATCGAAGAAACCTTTATTTGTCATATATACACTAGAGCACAGTGAACTTGTTTCTCTGCATTTTACCCATCTGAAGCAGTGAACACAGAGAGAGAGCAGTGGGACATGCCCAGGGAGCAGTTAGGGGTTAGGTGCCTTACTCAAGGACACTTCAACAATGGATGTAGAGGAAGGGGAAAATTTTGGGAAACCGGTGACTTTTTGGTCCCAAAACTGTTTCTCTAACCTTTAGGCCATGGCTGCCCCATCAGGATGGGGAAAGTGGTCCAAAAAACATTCCCACAATGAGGAAAAACAGTCATTTTCCCATCCACATCATGTGAAAGCCTAAACATTAGTACAAATAACCATGGAAGGTGCATGCAAAACCAGTAAAAAAAAAATGTTGTTAGAATGGAGAGCAATGCAGGCAGGCTGTGACTCATGGTGGTGCTGAAAGTAGAATCTTTTGTGATATTGTTTCAGATGTGACTATAGATTCATTTGACTACCATTTGGTTCACTGACAGTAGAATGTGTTCCTTCTCAGAATCCAGATAATGAAGGCACAGACAGACAAGACAAGCTTGTTTAAGGAATCTTCCATGTTGAGTCAAGCAGCAGAAGGATTCTCACAGGTGATGAAGGTCATGGAGGGGTTAGATGCACCAAAGAACATGCCAGAGGGTCTGGACCCAGCCATATGGCAGAGATGCTGTCTGGCTAGGAGGACCAAAGTGGAGAGTGAGCAGAAGGTAAGAAAATGATCTTAATAATGGCTGTTAAAGTGCACAAGTTTGCTGAGAATGCCTCCTGTGACAAAATTCTTATTAAAGAAGTGGTCATCTAGTTTTTTAAATCGACCATCAATTTGACTCCTCCATGTGTATTTTATTAGCCAATCTTACGAAATGACAGCGTTAACTGATAATAATGGAACATTGCAGTGATCCAAAACATCCCACTCAAAATAAAGACAAAGCATGTTCTGTATTTTCACTTTCTGTGTTAGGTAAAAATTCAGGCGCTGACATTAGCAGAGATGCAGAAATTTATACAGAAGAGAACAAAAGAGGAGGAGAATGTACAAATGGAAATCAAGAAGCTTGTTGATGAGCTTACTTGGTAAGAAATGGATTTTTGTGGATGTTTCTGATATGTTAGTATCATGCGGAGAAATATTCAAAGCACTCACATGTCTATGGTATGTAGGAACAAGGTTAAAATGGTGCTACATCATGATGTTATATTGTCATAAAAATAGCAACAACAAAAAGGGGCTTTATAAATATTCTTTAGGAATATTTTAAGGATTTATTCAATCATTTGTTCATGTTGTAAAACATTTGCGAACCTTTCAGAACTACAGTTTTTATACTCATACTATTGTGTACTCAACGTTAAATTCCCTTCAGCCTGCGAGAAGAGAAGACCAGGTTCTGCCTTGATGTTCTGGTGCAGATCCTGTTAAAACAGGGCCAGGTTGAGTTGGAGACTGGAGACTTGACTGCAGACTACTCAGACTCTTTGTTGCTCCACCGCAGTGTTGTGGAGGAGCTGAACAAAACCATCAGGGTACTCAGACTCACATTACACTCTACTCTTCTTTTGCTGTTTATGCTTATTGACATTTCATATCTTGAGAACTTATACAGAACCATAGTGTGACACAGGGTGCAAATGATGTGTAACACAGAGCATCTCTTCCAGGCTCTAGGAGAGCAGAAGATTGCCAGCATGGTGGAGGGCAAAGACTTTCATAAAGAGATCATTCAGCAGGAATGGGAGCACAAAAGGATGAGTCAGCTAATAGAAGATCTTGAAAACAAAGCCAGAGACATTCAGATGCTGTATGTGTCTCAGGACGTCCTGGAGGTAAAGCCTGAATATGTTTCTGGTGATGGTATGTTACAGAACTATGCATCGTGTGGATGTTCTTGAATGGAACGTTTCTCTGCCTGAGTAATGCATTTGTAAAACTCTTTACTATGAAATACAATGATGCAGCTGACACCCTTCCCTGAGGCAGAAGTGCAAATTCATTTTTTGTAAAGTGTAGTGTCAGGACATCTGTCTGCCTGACATTTAACATTTATTGCCCCAACAACTGTACATCAATATGATCTCTGCAGTGAGTTGACAATGTATAGGATACATCTATCTTTTATCAGACAGCTCTGCCATATATGTGTACATTATGAGTATACCTTCTGACTGTAAACAGTTTCTCTTTCTGCCTCATTGGGAAGCTTTTGTATAGCAACAGATGGGTTAGTCATTAAGTTTATACCTGCAAAAGTCACCTGTATGAAAGGTGAACCTGATAAATCGACTCATGGTTGTAGCTACAATGTACAGTAGATATAGCTAAAAAAGGCAACTAGTATATTGTCTGAATGTCTAAACATGTAATGACACTGAGTATGTAATTTTAAGTACCTGACAGAGTCAGACCATGACAACAGAATGTCCAAGAAGATATCTACTCTAGAGAAGATAATGATGTTACAAGAGAAGGTAACAAGTCATTCTTTTGAATGAGTTAAAATCAAAGTAAATCCATGCATGTTCTCATTACTGCATGAGTCAACTGCTGGCTTTTTGTCTAGACTCATCTGAAGAATGTGGAGACCTATAAGAGGCAGATAATGGAGTTGAACAGAGAAGCAAAGGTGAAGAAAGAGAAAAATACAGCTTTAGATCCGCAGTTGACCAACACACAATTGACTCTCGCAGAAGAATTTAACATCTATGAGTCCTCAGGTATCTGGATTTTTTAAATGAAAACTTTAAAATATTAAAAGAGAGTAGCTTTAATTATAAACCCAAACCCATTCTGTGTAAACCTTTGGGCTAGTCAGTAAGTTTACACCTACAAAAGTCACCTGTATGGAAGGTGAATCTGATAAATCGACTCATGGTTGTAGCTACAATGTAAAGTTCCCTTTCTTTCTAACACCTGCTTTCTTTGTAATACCTGCTGTATTTATTTGACTGGTTTTGATGATTATAGTAGATTAATTACACATTTTGAGAAAGGAGTAAACATTATTTTCTGTATTATTACAGTATATAGCCAAATATATGTGGGTAGCTGACCATCACACCCCTATGTGCTTGTTTTCATTCGTTCCAAAGCCATGGGCATTAATATAGTGTTTGTACCTTCTTTGTTGCTGTAAAACTCCCACTCTTCTGGGAAGTCTTTCCACTAGATTTTGGCACTTGGCTGTGGAAAGTTGCCATTCAGCCACAAGAGCATTAGTGAGATCAGGGACTGATGATGAAGGCCTGGTGCACAGTCAAGCTGACTATGTTGATCCCAGAGGTGTTCAATGGGTTGATGTCAGAGCTCTGTGCAGGTCACTTGAGGTTTTCCACTCTAACCATGGCAAACAATGTTCTAATGGTCCTCACATTGGTCCATAAAGAGACTTTGTCACGCTGGAACAAATTTCAGCTCCTTAGGTCCAGTGAAAGGAACTCTTAATGCAACAGCATACTTGGACTTCCAACTTTGTGGCAACAGTTATGGGAAGATCCCCATATGGGTGTGATGGTCAGGTGTCCACAAACCTTTGGCCATATCATCTGTTTAAATTAAAATGTAAATAACATTTACATTAATTTCAATTGACAGTATTTTAAACAATAATTATAATGTACAACTTTACTACTGTGTCTTCAGCAATGGAGGAAGAGCAAGAGCGTGAAGCTAAGCAACACCATCAAAACATCCTGCAGAGGAGGAAACTTGTGGACGTGGCCAAAGCACAAGATACAGACATCGCCATACTGAGCGCTGAGTTGGAGTGCCTGCGAAAGAAGACATTTCCTACTCTTCCTCCATTAAAATCTGTCTGATACAGAAGTTTGAATACTAAATCCTGTTAGGTACTATTCACAATCATATTTAAATCCATGAGAAAGGCACTTAAAAATTCAACCATTAAAAGAGCAAAATGGGTAACAAAGTGCACAAATGTAGAATAACTCTCTTACCCTGGTTGTGTTTTCAGTTCCATATGTAATCTTATAAACCTACTTTGATACATGTTATATTTAAGTAATCAAAAATGTGGTGGTGTGATCCTATACATTTGTTATTAAATAAAGAACAGCACATTATACTTTTTTTAAGTAGGTTATAATTACATTGAATGCTGTGGAATGAAGGTGAAAATTAGTTTTTGTTATGACTTACATTATAGCAGCTATAAACAGTCTTGAGGTCAGAGTGTGCTGCAGTTTCTTTGTAGCAGAGCAGAGCTCCATACTTAAGAGAATATGGTAATGCATGGCTTTGACCATACAACGTATGTGTACCACCACAGGGAACCCCATCATAAGTGCAAAGCAACATATCTCATAAACACTTGATCACTGGTAGCAAAATTTGTATCTTTATTTACATAAGACAGATGGGTTTTTATCCAGTGCTTATTTTTGATTTACTTTTTTAAAAAAACAATGTGGGATTAATTACTAACACATTTCAGGGAAAATAATGATGAAAAAAATATTGTTTTTTTCATAGCATGCAATGTATCATTGCATTGTATGCTTTTTTTTACCTGAATGATTTCTTACTCTGCACACTCGTGTAAACATAATTATTGTATAGTTCAATAGCAACGATGAGCATCTTTCCTTAGTTTTAGATAATCTAAAACTACCACGAATTGATATCGATTAGTTATGTCAGATAATATTGGATGGTAACTATATGGTAATCATCGTCGTTCATATGAACAGACCAGGAGTCACAGTGGGAGGTCGGGGCAAGAGAACCAGTAGACAGTGGGGCCATCAAGAGTCTTTAGCCCCAGGATTCTGTTGGGGGCACAGAAGACAGGACAGGGTTCAAGTAGGTGGCTGACAGTTTGGGGGGCACCACAGGAGCAGTTTTCAGAAGCTTCCGTGCCAATGGTGTGAAGGAAGGCCTGAGTTTTCCCCCAACTGGTGCAAAGATGGTTCAGCCTGACCCAGGCAGGGCGTGGGAGGAAGTGCCCAGCAGATTTAGTGGAGGGCTCAGGAGTATAATTGTACAAGGTGGAATAAGCACCCTTCCATTCCTTGCACCACTGATCCATGACCCAATCGGGGGTGGGGGTGCTGATGTTCTCAAGCTCTGCAGCACATACAACAAAGTGCTTGCGGTTAAGGTGTGGTTGAGTATTAACTTCGCTGATGTTTGGCACCAGGCTGACCGGAGTACGAGATTTCTCCACGAGTTTGAGAACCAGGTGGTTCCTTCGGATGCTGGCAGGTGGGATGCCTGCAACAACAGGCAGCATAACAGAGGGAGTAGGAGCCATGAATCCAGAGATAACTCTCAAGGTGTCATTGATCACGGTATCGATGGCTGGGGTGTGGTAACTATGCGCCCAGACCACAGCAGCATACTCTGCAGTGGAGAACAGTCATCAGAGGAACTCAATTTTCACCACATCATAACACTACATTGTTATTACATTGTTACATTGTACATTATTGGCAGTTGCTGGGAATAAGAAGCATAAAGCAATTAAGTTGTTAATGTTGTTATTGGAAAATAATCAACTTAAGGATAGTAACAACCCTCCACAATCACACCACTCCATCACTGAGGATTGTCTTATAACAGGGGTGTAGATTTGAGACCAACACCTGGAGAAACAGAAATTAAAACTAGCAACATCCATCCATCCATTATCTGTAGCCACTTATCCTGTTCAAACTAGCAACATTTTTCATGATAATATCATAATTATAGTGTCACTTAAACCTAATCCAAGCTTTATTTTATGCACATACATAGACAAGAGTCAAAAAGTGACCGAATTTTAATAGTAAACCATAAACCAGTTTGCCCTGTATTGTCTCATGGCTGAAACAAATTAGTTCATCAAACTCTTCTTGTATACTCACCACTTACATTTCAGTAGAAATTGTTATTTAAATTTAAGGGCCATGCTAAAAAACAGGCTTCTTGTACCAGCCAATGTATCTGTTAATATGTTATTGCTTTGCTGTGTCTTCTTCAGGCACAAATAAGAGCAGAGATTAACATTTCAACATGCCATCATGTGTATCAGATATTCACTGCCTGAAGGTTTTATAGTTCTTATGATTTCTTTCAAAGCTAGTATTAGAAAAAAAATCACTGCTGTCTGATGTACAAACATTTAACCCACATATGTGTCTGTAGGTTAGAGGAAAACACAGGATGAGAAGGAGACACAAGGACTCCAGTCCATCACAGGGAAGAACACATTCATTTTTTACATTAATGGCATTTAGCAGACGCTCTTATCTAGAGCAACATACAACATACCTAGAGCAGCTTGGGGAGCAGTTGGGGGGTTAGGTGCTTTGCTCAAGAGCACTTTAACCATTCCTGCTGGTCCAAGGAATTGAACCAGTGACCTGGTTCAATTCCTTGGACCATTCCTTTTGGTGCCAAAGATGCTTCTTTAACCATTAGGCCATGGCTTCCCTAATTCATGCCTAACCCTAATTCAGCATAGATCAATTCACCTACCAGCATATTTTTTGGGAAGTGGGAGGAAATCTGAGAACCTGGACGAAAACCTACACGGACACATAGAACATGTGAACTCCAAGCTCATGATCAAACCCTGGACTCTGGAGGCAGCAACGCTATGTAGATGACAATCTTGTTCACTCATTTGATTAATTCCATTGACAAATATATCTAACAAGCTTTAGCCATGTTCTCCTTATCTCTAGACCACAGGTTCCCAACCCTGGTTCTGGAAAACCACCAGTCCTGTACATTTAGTTTTCCTTGCTCCTACAGTACAGTAACACACCTGATTCAACTAGTCCATCCATTATCTGTAGCCGCTTTATCCTGTTCTACAGGGTTGCAGGCAAGCTGGAGCCTATCCCAGCTGACTATGGGCAAGAGGCAGGGTACACCTTGGACAAGTTGCCAGGTCATCGCAGAGCTGACACATAGAGTCAAACAGCCATTCACCTCACAGTCAATTTAGAGCCACCAATTAACCTAATCTGCATGTCTTTGGACTGTGGGGGAAACCGGAGCACCCAGAAGAAACCCATGCAGACTCCATACAGAAAGGCCCTTGGCAGCCGCTGGGCTTGAACCCAGGACCTTCTCACTGTGAGGCGATAGTGCTAACCACTACACCATCCAGTAAAAGTAATCATTGTTCGAAAATGTATTCCTCAGAAGATAGAACATTTTCACACTACAAGCCTGATTTGCAAATCATTGCATTCTGTTTTTATTTACGTTTTACACAGCAACCTAAATTTTTGGGTTTGAGGTTGCAGTTGTGTCAATTGTAGACATGTAAAAGTGTCATTTGTAAACTAATTACTCAAGTAGTTTTTCACCAGACTCTTATTTGAGTAATTTTCATGGTCACTACTTTTACTTTTATGTACGTAAGGCAATTATTACTAGAGTAGCAGTACCCAGGTCATTCCATCACTGATGATACTAGATAATACTAATTGTATGTACTGGTATGCTTTTCAAAATAAGTTCTTGATGAACTGTAGTAATTTGAAAGAGCTATGTGCTTCACAGCTCAAACATCTGTTATTTCCATCACAATCATAGCAAGTCCCAGGCTTGTAGTACTCGAGCCCAGGACTCATGCCCTAATTTTAAGGACTTGTGACTTGACTTGGACTTGAGCACTGATGACTCGGACTTGGACTCGTGCATTAACTGCATTCGGACTCGTAAATTGGAGACGAAGACTCCGATTTTTTCTTTATTTTTTGGTAACATGCCATAATAATTTGGCCTAAGATATTTATATCGACATTAATTTTTGTACGAATTTTGTGCAAGACTGTCACACCTGTGCGCCTTGGCGTGTGCATCAGATAGACTCTTGGGCACACTCCGGACAGTGCGCGCACCAAGCGGACTTTCGCACACGCCGTAAATGGTTTCACATAAAGGCAACAACAGCCACCGTCAAATGGTGCAGTTGGAGTCTTGTTCTCAGACTCGACTCGGATCAATAGCGAACTTGACTCGGACTCAACTCGAAATTTTCTTTAATAACTTGGACTTGAACACTGGAGACTCAAGACTGAACTTGGACTCAAGGTTTAGTGACTTGACAACAATGTGTATTCCTATTGCTTAAACGTGTGCACCCCTTCTTGCTCATTACCTTCATTGCTGGGGGTGTTTCCTGAATAGAATATTGTATAGTGCATCTCAAACAATTTGAATATCATGAAAAAGTTCATTTTCCATCAGTTATTTAAGGAAGTTAAAATTTAATATATTCTAGACTCATTACATATAAACTAGAATGTTTCAAGCATTTTTCTATTTTAATTCTGATAATTATGACCTCCCTGTACCTGTACCATCCTCCATCAGTGATCCTTGTCATCACGGAGACGAGACAGTACACTTCTGTACTAGCTCGGCGAACTCATTCCTTGATTATGCAAGCTTGCTCAATTGATATTCCAAGCAGTTTTGATATTTTGATTCATGGATCTTGATAATGGCTCCTAGGTGGTTTGTCAAACATAATTTTCTTTGTAATACATGTATCCTCAGCTCTACATACAGTACATGAGCAGTATATTTAAGATATTATGCATCAATGAAGCTGCTCACAGTTTGAGTACCAACAAACTTCCTGATTTCCTCGTTGCTGTACACATAGCTATAATCTGCATTGGTACCTTTGTTTTCCTCTAGTATGTTATTTTGCTTCCAAACACCTCACACCATGCTTCTCAAACACTGGGTCCAACATACTTCAAGCTTCCTCTTCTGTTCCTCAGTAGGGTACGATGCTTGTGTCCCATATGTTAATCTTGAAGGCACAAAATGTTCTAATAGCTTCCGACGAGTCTGCATATTTATGGTTTTATCGGTTAGAACATTGCAGAATTCAATAAACTTTGCCATTGCTCATTTGATACGATACTGTAACTGGTGAAGCACACTGCTTTCTCTTTACTAATAACTTGACCGAGGTATGTAAATTGCTGAACATTCTCTATTGCTTCATTTCCAACACTAATGAGAAAATATTTTCTAGCAAGTTCATCAGTGTTAAACACCTGTGTCTTGTTTTATTTAAATGAGATTGTTAACCCAAACCAATTACACGTATTGTTGATTATTTCATAGGCGCAGTTATGATGCGGATACCCTCCTCTCATCTGCTCGCAGGTCAGCTTGCCGATGATGATGATTATTTTTTTTGTGGACGGCACAGTGGTGTAGTGATTAGCACTGTTGCCTCACAGCAAGAAGGTTCTGGGTTTGAGCCCAGTGGCCAACGGAGGCCTTTCTGTGTAGAATTTGCATGTTCTCCCCATGTCTGTGTGGGTTTCCTCCAGGTGGTCCGGTTTCCCCCACAGTCCAAAGATATGTGGTTAGGTTAACGTGGGGCAGCCATGACCTGAAGGTTGGGCTGAAGTGCCCTTGAACAAGGAGCATAACCCCCAACTGCTCCCTGGGCACTGTAGCATAGTTACACGGTGATTTTTTTTATGGGTAGCACAGTGGTGTAGTGGTTAGCCCTGTCGCCTCACAGTAAGAATGTTCTGGGTTCGAGCCCAGCGGTCAATGGGGGCCTTTCTATGCAGAGTTCTCCCCGTGTCTATGTGGGGTTCATCTGGGTGCTCCGGTTTTCCCTATAGTCCAAAGACATGCAGGTTAGGTTAACATGGTGCAGCCTTGGGCTGAAGTACCCTTGAGCAAGGCACCTAACCCCCAACTGCTCCCCGGGCGCTGTAGTATAGCTGCCCACTGCTCTGGGTATGTGTGTGTGCTCATTGCTCACTTGTGTGTGTGCATGTGTGTGTTCACTGCTTCAGATGCGTTAAATACAGGGAGGAATTTCACTGTGCTTAAGTGTACATGTGATAAATAAAGGCTTCTTCTTCTTCTTCTAGATTTTCTGTAGGTGTGAATGGCTGTTTTCTTCTGTATTAGCCCTGAGATAGTTTGGTGACCTGATAAAGGTGTACCCTGCCACTGCCTTGAAGTCAGCTGGGAATGGTATAGATGATGGATAGATGTGACAAACTGAACTGATGAGGCTTATTACTGTTTCACGACAGCACACGGGCATCAGAAACACTTGATTAATGCCTGCCAATCACTGTGTGAGGAAATCGCACATGGCTAACAAGATTTTAGACATGTTTAGGCAGACAGACTGCTTTTACCGCTGTGTTTGTTAAGCTGACTTGTTATCTACTTGTCATGAAGATAGCCTAGGCAAGGTTAAAAAGTACGTAAAAACATTTCTACCTATTGTTTGGTGAAATATATTTTCTTAAAGTTGAGGTATTAAAGTGTGTTCCAGGCAGAAAAAAACCCCAAATTTATTCAAAATGTGATTTTATATGTTTTTTTGGCCATTTGCCAGAATTCTGCCATGGTGAAATTCATCAGGATTTCTTAGACAGATAAACATATGCAAGGCTAAAGATGGGTGTTATGCGACCATGTCAGCAGATTTGGTTGAAATCACACAAATTACTGCCTTACATCAAGTGTGGAGATCTTGTATCTTTATGAGAAAATCAGTGGTGAACACCCTTATTTATACGGTCATTGTAGGTGAGGATGATTTCAGCAGAACACAATTTAGTCACAGCCATCTGAATGACAAACGCCTACCACGCATGAAGATCTTTATCTGATGGTGTTGTCTCTCTCTCTCTTCCATGTTTTCCTCCCATACCTGAGTTGACAGGTCAGACGAGCAGCTATGATTCATGAAATGAGTAATCTCCTGTCCCGAGAATGAATTACAGCAAGATTTCAGTAAAATGCATGTTGAAATGATTAGATTAGATTAGCTAGAACTTTATTGATCCCTTTTGGAGGGTTCCCTCAGGGAAATTAAAATTCCAGTAGCATCATTACAGGATAAACAGAGAATAGAAATAGAGAAAACTTCTGGATAAAATAAATTAAATTAGGTATTTACATATACAAATATAAAAAAGAATAAGAATAAGGTATGGGGAAGAGAAAAAAAAAAGGCCAACAGAAGAGGTATTGCACATTTTCCAGTATTGCTTATTGTCAGGCTAGGCTACTGCTCCTTCCCATCCTCTGTCCTCCTGTTCCCCCTCCTCCACCCCCAGAGAGGAGTTGTACAGTCTGATGGCATGAGGGACAAAGGAGTTTTTAAGTCTGTTCGTCCTGCACTTGGGA
>JANZLB010000005.1:18926317-18941155 GCA_026167865.1 Notarius quadriscutis | reverse complement strand
TATATGAGCAATGAGCACACACACATACCCAGAGCAGTAGGCAGCTATGCTACAGTACCTGGGGAGCAGTTGGGGGTTAGGTGCCTTGTTCAAGGGCACGTCAGCCCAAGGCCACCCCATGTTAACCTAATCACATGTATTTGAACTATGGGGGAAACCAGAGCACCCAGAGGAACCCCACACAGACACGGGGAGAACAGGCAAACTCCACTACAGAAAGGCCCCTGTTGACCGCTGGGCTCGAATCCAGAACTTTCTTGCTGTGAGGTGACAGTGCTAACCACTACACCACCATGCCACCCTAAATATAAAATAGATGATAGGTCCAGATATAAAATAATAAGAATAAGAATAAAAACACATCATGCTAAATAGCCACTTCTGTCTTAATAAACTCAGAAACAGCGTTCATATGTGATCAGATATAATTGAAGGAAACTGAAGTTCTTCCAACCATATCACCATTGTTTGTTGGATTTTCAGATGAATTTTTCATGAGTTCAGGCTCTTTTTTGTACGAAGATGGGTGATCTGGACCCTATCCCAGGAACACTGGGCATAAGTTGGGAATACACACCCTGGATGAGACTTCAGACCATGCACACATTCACTGCTACACAGGACCAAGTTAAGAGCCATCGATGGATTTACTGCCATGTTTTTGGGAGGTGGGAGGAAACCTGAAAACCCTATGGAATCCCACATGGGGACAACTCAAGACAGACAGCAACCTGAGCTCAGGCTTGAACTGGGAACTTCTGTCAGCTGGGCCTCCCATGTGGCCCCTATACTAATACTCTTACTCGATTAAATTATATAATTTGATTTAATTTATTTTCACCTCTGGTCATGAATTAACACTTTTTCCACAAATGTGCTGCTTTTTTTTTTTAGATGTGTTTTGGGTACCTGTTATGATATCAACAGATTATAAATGTACTGAGGACAAATTTGGGCATTTTTATTGAACCAGGAGAGTTTGTGGCTGTTGTACTTTTCTCTCTAAAACCCCACAAACAGTTCTTTGGACAAATGTGTTGTCTATACATCTGCTGACCCTCCATAGCAACTACACCATATTCCAAAATGGGAATTTACTGATGGCAATCAGTACAATTTGATCTGTGAGAGCTTTCCACTGTTCTTCACATTTCATCATATATAACACACACCTATGTTCTCTGAAGTTAAAAATGCAATTCTGCTTAATTCAATTGTGTTTGTATGTTGCTTTAAAAAAAAGACATAGACAATGGGCATTGTCACAAAGCAAGTTCAGACTCCAGATGTTGATTTCGATTCATAATGAGGAAGCCAGTGGTAATAGTGGCAAGAAAAAACTCCCTGAGCAACATGAGGAAGAAACCTTGAACCTTCTCCATCCCACCCATATTTCAGTCTTCTCCAAACAATTGCCACAAAGTGTGAAGCACACAATTGTCTAGAATGGACAATTCACTGAGGAAAACTAAGAGGCCCAAACCTGTTCCAGCATGACAGTGCCCCTGTGCACAAACTGAGGTCCATGAAGACATGGTTTGCCAAGAATGGAGTTGAAGAACTTGAGTGTCCTGCACAGAACCCTGACCTCAACCCCACTGAACACTATTGGGATGAATGTCAGTGAACTGAACACCTGGAGTGTCAGTCCTTCTCACCCATCAAATCTCCACAGCTACATTCCAAAATCATGTGGGAAGCCTTCCTAGAAGAACCAAGGAGACCAAATCCATGTTAAAGCCAATAGTTTCAGAATGGGATGTTCAACAAGTATCCTGTATATGGGTGTGACGATTGGGTGTCCACATACTGTATTTGTGGCTATAGTGTACGACTCCAGTTACAAAAGCTGTCCAATTGGGGATATCACCCAATGACAAGGAAAGGCACAGTTTAGTATCCTTTTTCTGAGAGTGTATTGTGAATACAAGTGCTGGGTTGAGCACAGTACCGTCTTTATGATTACTTCAGCAATTCTCAAGTACAAGTTGTCAGTATCCAAGTGAAATTATCCACTGAAGCAAGGATGAGTTGCAGAAGTAGAGCATCAAAATGCATCTGTGGTCTTGGCATTATAAATTTAGACCAACCTCTTGCTTTCTGTCTTCACATTAGAGAACTAGGAAATGCTGTTTCTGGCTTGTTTCCATTTTCCCTGCTGTACATAATAGCTTTATGTGCTATATCTGATACAAGTAAATAGAAAACATGACTGTTAGTCTGTCTGGTGTAATGGGTACCCAATTTGTAAGGATTCAGTATTTATGCAATATTTAGTCTAGTTTGTGCAGGCTGTGCGTGCGTGGGCTTAATTATAGGCTTCAGAAATACGGCCTACACGCCTGTCAGTAAATGCAATGGAAAAAATTAGGCCTAATGCATAGTCATGGTGAGAATATCTGGAATTATATTAATCATAACCAAGCTGATTGTAATGGCTTGGAAATGAAGCCTAAACAATCATTAAGCCTCTCCACAATGAGACAGTGCTGCGTGGCTGTTGATGGCAGCCACAAAATAGTTTAATGGTTGTGTTTATGTTTGCCGTGGCAGACAGCCTCTAGTTCCTCCCACTTTTGTTGCTCAAAATAAGCTCATTTTCAAATTTCCTTTAAATGTTAAACAAATACTATGTGGCAGAACTTTGGAGAGATTAAAAAAAAAAGCCTGCTTAGAAGCTTTGGAGAGATTAAAAAAAAGCCTGCTTAGAAGCTATTCTGTTTTAAAGTCATGTGGAGCCTCAAATATGACTCAAGTATTCAGTGAATGCAGCAAACACCATAACATAAGTGTGGATGACAATTATAGCATGTCACAGCGTACAGGTACAGTGTTTCTCTTGTAAAATCCAAAACCAAAGCAGCAAAAACAACAATTTGCTGTTTCTTCATGCCCAGGTACATTTTGTGGTCAAATTATTTTGCAAGTGCATATTTGCAGGCATATACATGTAACTTACTTTCACTATTTAGGCACTGCATAACTTAAAAATAAAAACAGAGCTGATTACATTAAACTGTGCATTGCTCTCGTGATTCTGTGGTCAAAGCATAGCTATTAGGTGTCCAACAGCCACATGCCATTTGACACCCCTCCTACCTCAGTGTTTTATTCATAGACTAATAAATTAATGAGCTTTGTGTTTTCCTTTCATCTTCTCGAGATTACTTCAGTGGGAGGCTTATATTATTGGGTACAATTCTTTCTTTCCACCAGCTCACCCATAATGGAGTATTTGGCAGCCCTGCCCTAAACTGCACTGCTATTTTAACAACCACAAACCCAAATCATCAGAGGAAAAACTAGGTCCGTAAAAGTGCGTTGGTGGAGGTATGCTGACCTACAAGCTCCTTGACATGATCCATCACAGGCATTTCTCAAAATGTTCACATAACTCAATGTAGCAGCTTTTTCCACAATAGTCATGTTGCTGCTTCTGTTTACAAAGAACACTGCATGAGTGCCGTTTCACAAACAAGACAATAAAGATCACTTCTTGAATTCTTTGAAATAAAGACCGTGGTTTGGCACCATCATCATCATCATCATCATCCTGGTTTGAAACTGATCTGTGATGCATCAGGGACATGGTATCGTTCTTATAATTATGTGCACACAATCCTTAGCTTGTTTCTTGAAACAGCAATGATGAGCTTATTCATTCCCCTCAGGCACTGGAATGGCGGATTTGTCCTTTTACGGTTACATTAGGTGGTCTTGAATATTACCATGAACAGGGGAGTGCTGTGACTGTGAAATTCTACAAAGCTCATGTGCTTTGTCTTGTTGCACACTAATCCCCTGTTTTGAGAGAATTATGTTGTCTCCATATGCACAATTTGAGTCTGTTCATCCACAGTGTTTGTGGGGGGTCGCCATATATTTCGAAGTGGTATAGCAAAAGTGTTGACAAACTCACTGGCCTCCAGACCCGGTAGAGAAGCAGTCTGATTGAAAGTGCTTGAATCGAAAGCTAAATTCATAAGCATTCTAGCAAATTAGTGATTTTATTGGATTTTAACATGAAAGAACTCACTCGTTTTCAGTAACCGTGTAACTTTGGTCACTGTGGATCCTGGGAAAACTGGACATGAGAGGGGAATACACCCTGGATCGGATACTAGTCCATCCTTCACATCAAGGATCAATTTAGCATAGCTTGTCTATTCACTGACATAGTTCTAGAATGTGGGAGGAAACCTGAGAACCCGGAGGAAGCCCTGGATGAGCAAATGTATGAACACTAACAGTATCCATCACCCAAAGATGAACCATTTACATTTTATGTTTTCACATAAGTTAGATGGTGAAAAATTTTACAAACTTGCAAAAATACTTTGTGAGCTTTGGATAACAATATGCTGTAATTCATTTCAGTCTTCAGTTAACTGGAATATAATTTTGAAAATTCACAATATTCTGATCTGAATCTTGGACCATAATTATTTATTTTTTGCAAGGTTGCTTGCATGACATATACCTGTTGAGTTTTATATATACAGCAAATACATGGTTTGGTTAAGCTACTTTCCTTAGTGTTGCCAATCCTATTCTTATTAGCATTCAGGCAACATTCCAGGAAATGGAACAGCAAGAAACCAATTACCTTTGTTGGAAGGATCTGAAGGATTACTCTCGGCCTTAACAATATATTTACAACTGATTTGAACCAGTCTGTCTTTTACACGTCTCAGGGCTCCTGAGGCACAACACAAACACAAAGACATCCAACACGCAAGAAGCCTGTGTGCTAGTTAAGTTGTTTATTTTGTCTGCTGTCACAAGAAAAATGAGAGAGAGAACAAAAACCTTGCCCAACTAAAACCAAAATACAAGACTTTTACATTCCTGAATATTTGAGATAAAAAGCACAAGGGTTTACTTTGCCATTGCATAAGAAAAAGCAAAGTTTTTCTGCAAAGAAAAATGGCATGTTAGTTTAACAGATAAGTGATCCATGTTGGGCTGCCAAACCTAAACAAATTCCATTTCAGACACCTCACCTCTAAGACTCTGCTTTATCTTCACTTTTATCTCCACCACAGTTATTTGACATTTATGGAAAGGCGTGAAGCCATTGTTGTGGTTGTTGAATTTCAGCTTCACTTTTTAACCAGTTCTTTGGATTTGGTTGTTTCGTCATTTCAAGTAATTGAGCTGGTTATTTGTATCTGCAACCAACACGTTAATTACACATCACTCCAAAGAAAATCTACTGAAGGCAGTTTTGCCTGTGCAGTGTGGTATTCCTTTTTGCACATAATTTTTGACTCATGTCTCCACTCAATAAACATTCTTGCAGATTAGCCAAGGGTGGAAAGAGTACAAAACACATTGCCTTGAGTAAAAGTACTGCTATTGAAGTAATAATTCACTTGAGTAAATGTAAAAGTGGTGATAATAACTAATGGTTAATAAGTTGTCTGATGAAAAATTACTTGAGTATTTACTGGACAACTGATATAACTAGACTGCATTTCCGCAGAGAAAATGCAAAGTGTGCTTGCTGAGCTGTAGCAGAACAGCTATTATGCTAACATGCTAAGGGTATCATGCTAACAGCTAGCATGCTAACACAATAACAGATAACGTTGACATTGAGAATGCTAACATGCTAATATCTGTGAACATGCATACAGTTAGTATACAAACATGCTAACTGTTAACATGCTAACAGCTAGCATGTTAACATGCCAGTGCGAACATGCTAACAGCTAGCATTCGTGCTGCTTTGTACAGCAAGCACACTAACTTTTCCAAAAAATGTTATATATCTTAGGAATGCATTTTTTGAGCAACTTTGTTAACTGAGGTAGTGAGGTACGCTGAAGTGAGCACTGCCACCATTATCAATGATATATAAATAAAGGAAATGTTAGCTGCCTAGTCAACTTCTCCAAATGCTGTAGTTTGTTAGGTTCAGAAGCCACCCAGGTAGCTTGTGTTAATTTAGGCATGTTTCTAGCTACATAGCTAGCTATCTCGCAAAGTATCGTGTAGCAGCATTAGATATATTAAGCACAATAGGCAATGGCTCCTGAACATGACTTCATACTGTAAAACATCAAAATATCTTGCTAGCTAGTCTAGGTCACTCAGCTAACTAGTTGTTTCTCGGTTCATGTTTTTGCAGGTTGGATGTTGAAATTTCCATATCTCCACTGGTTTTAACTCATAATTTGTAGATCATTATCATACTGTTTCTTTCAAAGAATTAAAACTGAAGCTACCTGATAAAATGTGCCAGTGTTCTTCATTGGTCACTACTGTCTCAGACATTGCTGCTGCTGACTAAGTATTTGGTGCATGAGGTCTAGGCTATCTGCATGAAATGTCATAATATTGATTGGCTTACAGTCATGTGGAGTTATCTGTAATGGTGATCAAAAATAAATGGAGCAAAAACTCAAGTAACAGTTCTATATTTATACTCAAGAAAGTACTGTTTCTTTGAACCATGTACTCAGGTACTGTAGCACTAGTACACGTAGTTCATTACTTTCCACCCCTGAGATTCGCATATGATATGCCAGAAAGCTTCATACATATATTACACAGTGGCGGGAATCATGAAGTTTATTTTCAAGTGGTAAATGTATATTTCACGAGTGAACAAAGCGAATGAGTGATGTATTTTTCAACACAAGAAGATAAACTTCATATCTTCACACCACCATGTAATGTTCTTTATATTATATGGACACATTCACAAAAAATACGCAAGTTAATCAAAAGAATTTTAATTTTGAACCGGTTCGCCATTTTGACAATGTGTGTCTAGTCAGTGGGAAAACACTGGGAAAACACACATCATCTATTTGAAATATTGGGAAATATGTTACTCAGATCTGTGACATATATCGTATGAAAATTGCAAGTTTTTCAACACAAGAAGATAAACTTCATATCTTCAAGTCAATGTGTGATTTTCTTTTTATTGTATAGACACATTCACAAACAAAAAGTACCCAAATTTATGAAAACAATTCAGCGATTTCCTCATGAGTGACATATAAAGATTTATGTCATGGTTGCTGTTCTTGATGTCTCAGATGCAGCTCATATGAAAAATATGAGTGGCGTATTTCCCAGTAAAACACTCGTTTCCATATAATATAAATAAAAGTAAAATGCTATAGCTATGACTGACAAACTAGGAAGAACTATGAAGAACTAAAGTGCATTACGGAAGATGCAAAAATGTATGCATTATATCAAATTTATCATGATTGCATATTTGATTGTGTGGGTGAACAAGCTCATGCTGAAAAATTGGAGAGAGACTTCCATTGTGATAAGATCTTATAACATCTGATGTGGTACTTGTAAATGGCAGGTCCAGTAAGATTTGATGTATCACCTGAGCAATATCCACGAACGTGACCATACTTGGTATGAGATAGCATAACATGCTACAAAACCAATTCCTTCACTTTGATGGAGAGGGAGAGAAAAAGGAAGAAATATATGAGAGAGAGAGAGAGAGAGAGAGAGAGAGAGAGCAACCTGCACTGATGTCTGGCACCATTTAATAGTATCTTTAGGCAAGATTTTCCAGTGATGGTTTGTAAGCAGAAATTATGACTCATTGGATTTAGTGACAATACTCTACACTGAATGCCAAGTGTAGAATGATTCCGGTTTAACGTGTCTGATAAATCACATAATTAGTGCAGTCCTCCAAGGCTCATTGAAGAGGAAAATAAGAATATAATGTGCGAACACAGGCAGAGTGATCAATGGTACGTACATGCAAAGCCAACTCCATAATCAAGAGCAAAGTTTTGCATGCTTACACACTTACACAAGTATACAAAATTATATATAATATATTATAATACATCTCATCTCATTATCTCTAGCTGCTTTATATGATTCTATTAATTCTATTTACTCAGATCATAGAGAGCCAAAGAGTTGACCCACATGGATCATGGATGGATTTTGTGAAGAGGCCAGTTGGCAATTTCCCAGCAAAATGCCGGAAAAGGAAGAGACCACTGGTACTGAATCTCAACTCATACCTTGTCACTCAACAAAGACTTGATTTCTACATTTCTATCCTATTAGGCAATGCTTCAATTGAACACTTGTACTGACTGTAGGGCTTTTAGGACATAATTAACATCCTATGTCATATATCATGTCATGTTGTGACATGTCTTATGACTTTTGAGTCAGAGATTAAGAGTATGTTATGTTTTAGCCAGGACCTCAAGGACCTCCTGGACCTCCAGGACCCCAGGGCCCACCAGGGGCCCCTGGTGCAGAGGTCACTCAAGAGGTTTTGCTGAAGGAGTTTAAAGAAATGATCAAAGGTGAGCTCTCATCAACACATATAACACACATTAAAACCAATCTGTGGGCATATGGGAGAAACCTTAAGACCTGTGATTGGACAAGGCACTTCTCATGAGCCAGTAAGTCACAGTGCTGTTAAAAATCTGCACATGCTAACCATATGCGTTTTAAAAGTTTGATCTGCTAAACGACGCTGTAGACACGGCTGTGGTTTGCCAGTGCCTTCATTTTCACACATTTTCAAACATGCTTTACGAAAACCACTGTAGAAGATCGTAGCTTGTGCAAAACCAGTCAGAGGACCTCTGATTATATACAAGGAGCTTTTCATGACCCAGAAATTAGGCTGTTAAAATATGTGTATGCTAACCATATGCTCTTTTGAAAAGACTGATCTATTGAGTGCAGTAGACAATTCAGTGCACACACACACACACACACACACACACACACACACACACACACACAGGGGTTTTCAGGCTTTTCACATTTACCTTCACACATTAATAACCAAATATACACTGCGTCAGGTTTCCATTAGCACATGTGGAAGACTTTAGTTCTATTGATCTAGATCTATCGCTAGTTATGCTATAAAATTTGTTAAAGGCTTTGTCAAACTGAGGAAAATCATTCTGTGACATTTTCATTTGTGCAGATAATTTATTGCACAAAATAAAATCTGCATGCTTTGTCCAGGGGATGCCATAACAGAGAATTTTCTATTTGTAAATTATTCATAATAAGACCTGCAAAACAACATTATCCAAAACCACAACACATAAAAAGAGTTTACTCCACTTCTCTTGCTTTAGTTTATATCCAGAAACCTAGTCAGCTAATTTTGTTGAGCTACACTTCTCTTTGGTATTTAAAAAAAAAAAGTCTAGTGGGTAGAAAAGCAACATTATTTTGAAAGTAACCCAGCAAAAACAACAGTAAAAAAAAAAGTAACATATACAGGGAGCACTTACTCCAGTACTGCTAGTTAAATTTGTTTTTGGAACTCTAGGTAGCTAGTTTTCTTTGGTACTAAACCGTTACTTGTTGAAAATGGTAGGTAGTTAGTGGAAATTCTACATTATTTTGAAAATAGAGCTAATAAAATGTATCAAAGCTAGCAGCATTGCTTGTAGCAAGTTAATAATAATAATGCTACTCCATTACTTTTGGAAAATAGTAGCTAGTTAGTGGAAATGCTACATTATTTCGAAATTAGCTTAGCTACTAAAATGTAGCTAAGCTATGTTTGCTGCTTAGATAGATTAGCTTACTAGTTATTTTTAGGCAGCATTATGTCCTTTATATGTATTCGGTTTTTTATGTGTGTAACTTAATTTCTGTGTGTGATATAAATTAACTATTATTGATTGATCGATTCGTCATTGGCTGTCCATTGCTAGTGATGATGACTGCTTCATTAGGATGCGCAGAAATGCAAATCCCAGGCAGGTGCTACCACACCAGGTCAGAGCGGACCTGGGAACAATGGTGATTCAGGGTAACTCCACTTTCCCCAATACTCAAGTCCTCCCAGACCTGAGACTCACCACCAGTTGCAGTTTAAAGTCATACCCAGGACTCATCGAAAGCATTATGAAGATGTAGAACAGAACATGACAAAACACTACATATTCTCCACAGAATAGACAGCCATCAATTGATTGATTACTGAACTAGCAACATTAATTCTTGTAACTGGCTTATACTGCTACACTGCTACTTGTTGAAAATAGTGGTTAGTTCTTGGAAATTATGCATTATTTTGAAAATAGCTCAGCTATTAAAATGTAGCAAAAGTAGCAGCATTGCTTCTTGTAGCTAGCTTATAGTGCCACTCCATTACTTGTTGAAAATAGTAGCTAGTTATTGGAAATGCTACATTATTTTGAAAGCAACTGAGCTAATAAAATGTAGCTAATCTATCAGCATTACTATTTATATCTAGCTACTCCGCAACACTGGATAACCGAAAGTGGATGATTGAAGATATCCCTTTGGGATAAATAATATTCCTTCAGTCACATTAAATTCTATTGCATTTAATTTAACCTCAACAACTAACAAAAATAATTTGAAAGATCAGATGTTAAGATAAGGCTCATGTTTTAATTGGGTCCAGACCTCTGGGCTCTATTTTGGCATTCAAATTATATCTGAAATATTTTCTAATGCATTTTTTCCCCTATTGTGTTTATTCAGAAGCAACGGAGAGGAGGGCATTGGTGGACAGGGCAAGCGGGCAGAGCCAACTTCCCACAACTCTGCTGGCACTGGAGGGTATGGCGTCATACAGGAGGATCGAAGAGGCCTTCCACTGTAAGCTCAGAGGGCCTGTCGTGGTAGACAAGAAGACTCTGACTGAGCTGCAGAACTTCCAGACAGTAAGTGTTATGAAAAGCCACTCCCTAGGGAATGTATTAGTTATAATTGATGAACAGCTTTTAAAAAGATTAATATTTTGGGAGGTAATGTGCAGCCCTGGGTAAATAATAAGTACAGCTATTTTTCTCTGAAATAGTTCATCAGCATTGTCTGAAAATCCATCTACTGTGCACTTGCCTCGCACATACATCTAAAGGTGAGGCTGCTAATGATTACATTATGTGGCTCTTACAGATAGGCAGTAGTGTTTTTCCAAAATCCGTCCTCACCCTGTCTGTTTTTCTTTCTGCATCCATGTTTTATGGCTTATCTTCCCCATGTGCATTACCTCACCACAAGCCCTTTAATCACATGCAATCATATCTCGAGTTCACTTTATTCTTTAATGCCATGAAAGGCACATTCGCATAAAAACAAAAACAGGTGGGCTGAAGTAAAATCACGGGCAGCCTTTGTTTTATGAGCCTGCTGTTATTGCATAGAAAACATGAGCAAATCAATAATAAGAAGAGAGAGACACAAAAGAACAGAGAAGCTCTAAGGATAATGTAATAATAAAGTGTGCAATTTAAAGTCATACTCTGATAGGCATTCAAAAGTCCTAAATGATAGCTCTTTTAAGTGTTAATGTTCATGATGATGACTCGTTTTTGCACAAATTCCAGAATTTTGAGAATCACTTTGATTTTGAACCAGGTTCTACTTAAAAGTGCCTTGGATAAATATTCATCCCCCTTGAACTTTTCCACATTTTGTAGTGTTACAACCTGGAATTGAAATGGAATTCACTGGGGTTATGTGTCATGAATCAACACAAAATAGATCAATAGTTGGTAAAATTCTTCAAATAACATCAAGTGATCAAGTGACCATTACTGTGAAACCTCTAAATTATATCTGGTGCAACCAGTTGCCAAAAGAAATCACATAATTAGTGTCTGCCTACACTGTCAGAAACAGGGGTGCAGTTGGAGTCCATTTCTGTCCCACAAGGTACAATCTACACTAATGTACCCCCTAGGGCTCATTATTGGACCTTAAGATAACTATGGATACCATTTTAGGGCCAAAAAGATACATATTTTCCCAAGCAGTATATAAAGGGTACAAATAAGTACTTTAGAAGGTACTGCCCCAGTGACAAGCTGTTGTACTCCTAAAGGTACAGTAATGTACTTTATTTTCTGAAAGTGTATGTGCAATTAAAGTGCCATGTGATCTCAGTATAAATACACCTTTTCCTGGAAGGCTCCAGATTTTGTTAGAGAACATACCAAGAAAACCATGGAGCTATCAAAACAATCCAGGACAAAGTTCTGGAAAAGTTAAAAATGGTTTTGTGAAAAAAAATCCAAAACTTTGCAGAACACTATTAAATGCATTATTTAAAACTGGAAATATATTGCACAAACAAGTTAGGAGGGCATTAGTCACAGAAGCAACCAAGAGGCCAAGGTGCTACCATCACCATGGTGCTTATTATGGTACTACCATCACCATGCTTCACTATGGGGATGGGATTCTTAGAGTAATGAGCAGTTTTGGATTTATGCCAAAGAGAATGCTTTGAGCCTTCATCTCATCAGACCAAACAGGATGTCATATGCCTTTCCCCAGCCCCCTCCTTTTGACTCCATCTTTATGGTATCTGGATTATGGCTGTCCTCTGACCATTTAACAAATTTTAAGAGTTCCGAGGACAAGTGGCTACACCAGTACAAGAGATTTTACAGCAATGGGGGTGAATAATTATGCAATTACAACTCTTAAGTTTTTTATTTGTAAATAAATTTGCAATCTACAGTATATATTTTTTTCTTTAATAATATGGCCTACTTTGTGTAGATTCATGACATATAATCACAATTAAGTAATTTCCACTTCCATGCTATTAAGAAAAAAGATGGGAAGGGGTGAATATTTATGCAAGGAATTGTAACTGTAAGCTCTGTAGTCATGCCCTCATCATAACAGTTCTGAAGAATAAAATGTGACCTATACGCCATATTTTGGAGCAGTATGTCTCAGTGTGAATAGCTCTTGTCATCTGGGCACTAATGATGAGATGTGCTGGATTAGCCAATCTTCCAGGCAGAACCAAATCTGAGTCTCTCACAGTCCTCCTGCTGAAAAATATCTCCTTTTTCAAATGTGCCACATTGCCTTCTTGGCACTGTACAAAAAGGTACACTGTTTGGGACTTGGACCAGGGAGCGGTAGGGATAAAAAAAAAGAGAGAGACGCTGTTTGAAATGGCACACTGCTTCAGGGAAGAGCTACGTCTTGTGACATTCTGATGAGGTTGGCACGGGGAATTGAGACGCTGGCTTATGAGGAGAGGCGGTGAAGAAAAAAAAAACCCTTGTGATTTGTGAAGTGGTCTCTGCACCAGGAATGGAAAAAAAATAGGGCTTTGATGAATGGAGACAATAAAAGGCTATGGTGCCAAGCATCCCACTGCTAAAACAGCCTCAAAGTTTAAAGGTGCATGATTTCTTACTAGCAACAGAAAGTGCACCCAGCTGGAACATTGTTATAAATTATGGATGATTTTAAATCCTTCTCAGAGCAATCAATCAAAGTTTATTTTGAGAATGCATTGTAAATGTTGATTTCTAGTCTTTCATGTCACAGAAGAATGACAGAATACTCATGTGATAAATGCGCAGTTAAATGCTATTATTTTAGCTTATTTTGTCAGGAAAAAACTTTCAGTGAAGTAGAAAATCATTCTGATAGATTCAGAAGGCATAATACAGAATGATGCGGCCTGGCATAACTGCCCCTTACAGTGATGATCAAAAACAGAATTGAAGGCGTCTTGGCAGAATCCAAAATATTTCCAAACCCTTAACGTCTCCATGCTCCCAAACCGAACCCGATTTATTTCATAAGAGTATGTGGGCTTATTAAATTGCAGCATATTAAACTGTTTTTTTAAAAAAAAAGGCAAAACAAACAAACAAAAAAACGTTCTTAAAACCTTTCATCGTTTGGAATGCTACTCAAAAGACACAACATTTTCTCTGCAGGGTTCTTATACTCTTAAGGCCTAGAGGTTCTATTTCATAGATACGACATAGTAACTGGTAGTTTGGTGTCTGGTCCTGGTTGCTGTGCTCAGTAATTCTCACTTGCCTCTTACCTCCAGCCCCCTGCCAAAGGTGCCTTTCTCAGAGGGACGGGAATGGATCAGTCCACTGGCCGATTTACAGCACCCATCACAGGAATTTATCAGTTCTCTGCCAACGTCCATATTGGTAAGACAATCACATAAATCTTAGCTTTTTTTGAATGCTTGGAAATATTTCTGTGTATCCATTAGATACAGTATTGTTGAGCGCTAACAATAGATCAATGTTACTGCAATCAAGCTGTCAAGCTGGTTTGTAATGACTGGTACTGTTTTAGAATAGTTGTAATGAAGAGCTAAGTGTATAAGAAAGACTTATTGTGCAGTGTGCAGTCTGTAGTAATCTTCCCTTAGGAGGGCCTGAGAATCTTTGTCTTTTCAGTCTTCTCAGAGAAATGTCATAGAGTAAACTATAGGTTCTCTTACCGCTTGCAGGAAATTAAAGTAGAACAGAGTCAAGTACATGTGAATACTTTGGGTGAATATACCCAATCTCAAGTATATCTCAAAATATATCTCTAAGTATAATTGTAAAGATGTGATAATACAGTCAGTGATACACATTGGTTGCTTATTAGTAAGTCAGAAATAACCAATGAGTTTAGTCACTGGAGAAGATAAACCAAGAATGAGGTTCTGATCCTTATTTCTAGGTATTAATGTCTACATATATTAGGGCTGCATTGTATTTTTTTTTTCATTTTTATTAAATTTGTTTTGAATTTAATCTACAGTACCAGTCAAAAGTTTGTACACCCCTACTCTACTTATTCATAGGTTTTTCTGTATTTTGACTATTTTCTACCTTGTAGAACAATACTGATGTCATCAAAACTATGAAATAGCCAATGGAAAATATAAAGAATTATGTTGGAAATTTTAAAAAAGCGTTAAAAAAATAAGTTTCATATTTTAGATTCTTCAGCGTATCCACCGTTTACTTTGATGACGCTTTGCACACTATTGGCATTATCTTAACCAGCTTCATGAAGTAGTCACCTGGAATACTTTTCAATTAA
>JANZLB010000005.1:17479290-17489528 GCA_026167865.1 Notarius quadriscutis | reverse complement strand
TTTTCTCTTTAAAATGCAAGCATAGAAGTGACTGTAAAATAGCAGTATAAAAGACAATGTCTATGTTCATTTTTGTTCAGGAGATGCAAGTGATGTTTAGTCGTTCTCGAATATTAGGTGTTCTTGAATAAACAATCAAATAGTTCATCTGTGTGGGTTTTGTTATGACAGACAATATACCACTATAGCACTTTACTATAGCACTATAGTATAGTAAACTATAGTATAGTGGGCCTATTTGGGGGGGAAAGTCCAGGGCTGTTTTTTGGTCCCAGTCCATCCCTGATTGACACCCTCTACAGAAGGTCATTGCTGAAAAAGCTGGCTGGAAAAGGTGCACAAGCAACAGGGATGACCACAGCCTTGAGAGGATCGTCAAGAAAAGTCAATTCAAGAACTTTGGAAAGTTTCACAAGGAGTTTCACAACCGTCACGTTCCTAATATCAAACCACTCCTGAACCAGAGACATCATCAGAAGCATCTTACCTGGGCGAAGGAGAGAAAGAAATGGACTGTTGCTTAGTGTTCCAAAGTCCTCTTTTCAGGTGAAAGTAAATTTCACATTTCATTTGGAAATCAAGGTCTTTGAGTCTGGAGGAAGAGTGGAGAGGTACAGAATCCAAGGGGTTTGAAGTCCAGTGTGAAGTTTCCGCAATCTGTGATGATTTGAGGTGCCGCGTCATCTGCTGGTGTTGGTCCACTGTATTTTATCAAGTCCAAAGTCAACACAGCTGTCTAACAGAAGATTTTTATAGCACTTTGTGCTTCCATCTGCTGACCAGCTTTATGGAGATGCCGATTTCCTTTTCCATCAGGACTTGGCATTTGCCCACAGTGGCAAAGCTACTACCAAATGGTTTGCTGACCATGATATTACTGTGCTTGGCTGGCCAGCCACCTTGCCCGACCTGAACCCCATAGAGAATCTCTGGGGTATTGTCAAGAGGAAGATGAGAAACACCCGACCCAAAAATACAGACAAACTGAAGCCTGCTATCAAAGCAACCTGGGCTTCAGTAACATCTCAGCAGTGCCACAGGCTGATCACCTCCATACCACACCACACTGATGCAGTAATTCATGGTAAAGGAGCCCCAACCAACCAAGTATTAAGTGTATAAATTAACATACTTTTCAGAAGTTGGACACTTGTATATTGTAAATCCTTTAAGATCCTGGATTTCTGATTTTCATGAGCTATAAGCCATAATCATGAAAATAAAAAAGGTTTTTTTTTTTTTTTTTAACACTGGACAGAGACTCTCCAGTGTTTAAATAAATAAAAATGTAAAAAATTCACTATCAAGCATTCATGTGATGTGAAAACGTTTATTCATCATTTCATCAAGCAAATCTGTTTTATATCTACAGTTTGTACAATATTATTGCACAAATCTAACAGACCAAAATGTGCTCAAAACCTTCATCCGTTATCTGTAGCCGCTTATCCTGTGCAGGGTTCTGGGCAAGCTGGAGCCTATCCCAGCTGACTATGGACGAGAGACGGGGTACATCCTGGACAAGTCGCCAGATCCTCACAGGGCTGACACATAGTCAATTGAGAACCACCAATTTAGCCTGACCTGCATGTCTCTCGACTGTAGGGGAAACCCACGGAGACAACATGCAAGCTCCACACAGAAAGGCCCCCGGGCTTGAACCCAGAACCTTCTTGCTGTGAGGCAACGGTGATAACCACTACACCACCATGCTGCCTCAAAACCTTTATCTGAAACAAATTTAAAACTCACTGAAGTCCAATTGCCTTGGTTAGGGATGCACTGATACTGGTATGGTGGTCCGATTCCCTGCTCATTTACTTAGATGTATGCAACATCTGATACTATATGTAATGGTCATACTGAAATACAGTGATCTGGTTGTATTTCACATCAAGGCACTAAAAAGGCAACCCAGACTGCAAACTGTGCTTGTTGAAAATATAAAGATGAGGGACTACTGCATTTTTCTATGATACAATTAACATGATTAAACATCTTATGGCATTTAAACAGCATGTTTAACAGAGGGCGCAGAGCAGCGTCAGCGTATATATACACACACACAGAGCTATTGGTGAATGTGGAGCAGAATGTAAACCAACTGTTACTCATTTTTAAAGCCCACACTCACTCTGCTATGTGGACTCAGGTCAGCATCTTTACACACTCTATTAGAAATACTATTGAGAACAAGAGGGGTTTGTTTACTAGCAGCACAGAATGGCAACCAACATAAACAGAGCTTAAAAAAGAAAAAATGCTTCACGCTAAGTATCGTTGTTCCTTTTGATTCAGTACTGAAGAGGACCAAAATATATATTTAAAAAAAACAAATAGTCTGATGCTTCCTTAATCTTGATCAATAAAGTTTGTACTGTAATTATCGAGCAAAGCTGACTTGGCAAAATACTTCAACGTTATCAAGAATGACTAAATACTTTCCAGTGAAGACGTGTGGATTTGCCTGTATAAGAGAAGACGACGATAATGTGCAATCACACCGTTATTGATCTAGATACATTCATAAGGAATAATTCCAGGCACATATCTTGATATGGTTCTTAAAACAGTAGCATACTACTTAAAGGACAGACAAATTATTAAATTATTCATACCGTTCCACCTCTAATTTTCATATACATATCAAAAAGAGAGCTCTGTTATTTACATACAGAATGAATCAAATAAAGTGTATGCTTATAAAGACATCAGCTGGAAGTTTGTCTTTCCAGTGCGTACCAGTCTGGTTTTGCCCTACGGGCTAGTAGTCACAGAGAGTCCATACTGCCATCACTCTATCACATACTGAAAAGTTATAAAGTTATAGTGCAAAACAGTAGCACACGTTCCAAAGCAATGCAGCAGTCCTTTCGTTGATCCTGATTGTCTAACAGAAGAGGGTCAATCAGTAGTAAAGCTAAACTCTCTCATTCATTTAACTTTTTTGACAAAGCAGTACCATCTAGTAGATATTTTTTTAAAAAGAGAGAGACAGAAAACTTATGATACAACTGCAATACGAAAATGCAAAAGAGTACAGATGAATAATGGGTAACAAAGAGAGAATAAAAACCCAATACTCTATACGGCGTTACTCTGGTATGGAGCCGCTAAGGTAACGGTGGTTATTCTTTAAATAAGGTGTGGCAATGAATTCATATATTGAGGTTACAAGTTAAGATTCTCAATATTTATTTCATTTCCACAAAGTACTCGTGGCAACCATGGACCGTGGAACACATTTTGAATTGGTTGGGCCCTTCAGCGCCCCAGCCAACACGCAGACACACACAAATATCACCACTCTCTCCTTTGCCCCGAAATAATATTATTATTCAGTAAAAGCTAAATAGTTAAGCTGACTAAATAACCAAAGAATGAAGTGGTGGTCTAACATTATGTTAAAC
The DNA here is from genome assembly GCA_026167865.1 of Notarius quadriscutis. Lineage (NCBI taxonomy): Eukaryota > Metazoa > Chordata > Actinopteri > Siluriformes > Ariidae > Notarius > Notarius quadriscutis. The sequence continues at coordinate 17,486,118 of JANZLB010000005.1, read as the reverse complement.
GTATAAAGGGTGTGTGAAAATCCCATTCATGTGACATGACACAATTAGCCAAGATGCCTCAGGAAGATAGCAAAGATTGACTGGAAAGATAAAATTCCTGATACTTGAGCATGTAAAAATACAGGGCATAGAATACCATATTATCCAATCTCAGCTCAGGTGGGCAAGACACACTGTCCACATGGAAGACACGCGAATCCCAAGACTTCTCCTTTTGGTGAATTGAAGGAGGGTGAGAGAAATGGGGGCGGACAAAGGAAAAGAGATACAGACATTTTAAAAGCAAGTTTGAAATCTTGTACCATAAATCCAGACACATGGGAGGCTTCAGCTGGAAACAGAAGTCAAGTCCCTTCTGCACCAGGATCTGGTCTTTCCAGGCAGTCTCCTGTCCCAGTATTAATCAGCTCTTTGAGGCACATGGGTGCGGTGCCAATCTCCGTTTCCATAGCCCTCGGCCTCTTGCCTATACAGCTAGGGTTACGGTGGGGGGCTAGTCCTCTGGTAACCGCGAGAGTTTGACTTCCCTACTTGCATCTATACTGCAATGTGCCTTGCCAGATGGCAGTAGGTATCATTTTTATGATGGTCTTTGGTATGACCCGATCATGAGTAGAACTCGTGATCTCCTGGTTGAGACACGGACACGCTAACCACTAGGCCAGCTCACAGTATTGGAAACAGAAGTACATGGTGTAAACTCTGTGCTAAGGGACTGTCTGCCTTCAAGGAAAACCGCATCCAACAGAAGAAGGATAAACGTCAGCACCGAAAGGATCCCATCCAGTCACAACCTACTGGAACCATGGTGGCACAATGGAAGTGCGGTGACTGGCTGTCTCACATTGGTCTGGTCAGTCACTTTTCCAGTGGCGAGATCTGCCTTCAGAGACAGCTCAATCCACCACCACCACCAGCCAAGCAGAATTCACTGCTTTCTGATAGGCTATGCGGGGGCACACAGGGAGGCAGTGTATGATATGGAGCTGCACATGGATTCGAATTTTTGACATGTTTGATGTTCAAAAGAAAGTCGGGCTCGGGCGCTACCGGTCCTGCGGTCCATGGTGGCAACTATTGAGGCACAGAGAATCTTCAAGTCTAAAATTTCACTTTGAAAGATACACTAAAATACTACAACTTGCTTGAGAGACATTCCAAAGAGCAAAGTATTTCAGTTTATGGAAGCCTTTAGTTTAGCTTTCAGTACTATTTATAGTAGAAAATGTCAAACTTTACCACAATTTTACCTGAACCCAAAAAGGCCACTATATAGTAAATACAGTGATTTTGAGACATTTTTTTCTTTCAGCAAGCGCCCGAGTTATTGACGCTTGTAGCGAATGAGCTCCATTCATTAAGGACTCTCCTTCCTTCATTTGTCTTCTTGGATATCAGTCTTTTTTTTTTATCAAATGGGAACCTGATGTGGGCAGGCAGTTCCTCCATCACTACACACTCTGACCATGAGGCACTTCCTGTACTGTCTAAATTACACCCATGTTTCTGGGTGGTTCCTCGGTCCTTTGGGCTTCCCAAAACGTGTTCCAAAACCTGCAGAAACAGAAGGAAGGTTGGCATACTTTTATAGTAACATTCATCAGATGCTTTAATAAATAAATAAATAGTCATTTCTGAGGACCCAAGAGTAACCAATTTATGACCAGCTGACCAGAAACAGGAGCAAATAGTCATCGGAAGAACAAGAGATGTCAGGAACACATAAACAGAGGTTTATCATTGCTCTTTGACTTTTAAAGGCAACTCAATCAAGTTTTATTTGTTTAGTACTTTTAACAGCTCTCTAAAGAGCAAACCAGTGGCAACAGTGTTGAGCAAAACTTCCTGAGATGACATGAGGAAGAAACCTTGAGAAGAACCTGACCTCGAAAAGGAATTGCTTCTCAGCAACACCGATAGAGAAATTACAAATCATTACACTTCCACAATTATACACCAGTTTTGGGTGCAGCTCTACAGTATCCAGGGTGAGACTTGAGTATGAGCATAAACTGTTTTTGGGAGGTGTAATCTTCAGGCTGTCCATGTGGGACCATCCACAGCAGGTAAGCTTTTGAAGAGGTTAGGACAACCAAGTGCCAAGGAAATGACAGCTAAAACCACATAGACTACTTATCTGAAACTGAACTTTCAAAACAATTTAAAAAATGGCAGTTGAAAAATACACAATGGCCAAAAGTATGTGGACACCTGACCTTCACACCTATATGTGGTTCTTCCCCAAACTGTTGACACAAAGTTGGAAGCACACAATCGTATAGAATGTCTTTGTATTCTGTAGCATTACTATTTCATTTCATGCAAATTAACAGGCATGAACCTGTTCCAGCATGACAGTGCCCTTGTGCACAAAATGAGGTCCTTGAAGGTATGGTTAGCTAAGTGTAGAGTGGAAGAACTTGAGTGTCCTGCATAAAGTCCTGACCTCAACCCCACTGAGCCCCTTTGAGATGAACTAGAACACCGACTACCTCACGTCAGTTGGGTTGAGGTGAGGGCTTTATGCAGGACACTCAAGTTCTTCCACTCCAAGCTTAGCTAACCATGCCTTCAAGGACCTCACTTTGTGCACAAGGGCATTGTCATGCTGGAACACATTCAGGCCCGATAGTTTGTATGAAAGGAGTCAGTGAATGTGAGGTCCTTGAAGACATGGTTAGCTAAGTTTGGAGTGGAAGAACTCGAGCATCCTGCATAAAGCCCTGACCTCAATTCCACTGATTACCTTTGAGATGAACTGGAACACCGAGTACACCCCAGGACTCCTCACCCAACATCAGTGCCTGATTTCACTAATGCTCTTATGGCTAATTGGACACAAATCCCCACAGCCACGCCCCAAGATCTAGTGGAAAGCCTTCCCAGAAGAGTGGAGGTTAATATAACAGGAAAGTGGGACTATATCTGGAATGGGATGTTCAAAAAGCACAAATGGTTTTGATGGTCAGGTGTCTACAAACTTTTGGTCATGTAGTGTATAGTCCTCAAATCCAGACAAATGACAGACCTCTGTAGTTTTAACTAATGGCTTCGCATGCTTTAATGCTTAACTCTAAACCATCAAGTGCCAAAGTGAGTCCCACAGACCTTAAAGTTATATAAATGGTTAGTGGTGTTTGGTAAGGTTCTGTACAAACTGTGGATAGTGAGCAAAAGAATCAAATCAGGTTTCTCTCAGGGTTGCAGGGTTTACTCTCCATGACAGGATAAGGAGCTTGGCAATTCGGAAGGTCTTACAAGGATGTCCCTGTTGAGATTCCACTAGAGAAGTATCAGGTACATTCCACTAGATGGCGATCTCGAGCCAGCTCTAGGACCCACTGGAGAGATTGTGTTTTTTTCAATGACAGGGAAGGATCCTTAATGGCTGCATTTCAAGAATGTCATGTCATCAAGCCCTGCCAAAAAAACGTGCCAATGTCTAGGATTCTTCAAATTCTATTAAGGAGCGAGTCCTTTTGTTCAGAGAATTTTCAAGGACGTATGTGTGTATCCTCAGTGTTCTTAAAGCACTCACAGTCCTATATACGTACAAGGTGGAACCTTTTCAATGGCATACACCTGTCTAGCCTCTGAAGGATCCAACTTGGAAGGACCTGTCCTACCAAGGAAGCATCCTTGACATCAAGAAACACCCTATATCTCACATTTAGCTTGGGAACATCTGGGAATCCCCAAGATGAGCTGGAATCTGTGGCTCAGGATAGAGACGTCTGGGTTGACGACCTCCAGTACGTTGCCACTGTGACTCAGACCAGGAAGCGGTAGGAAAATGAGGTGCCTGGGTAACTTTTGGTTCAAAATTGAAATGTTGCCCTTGTGTTGGTTGTCTCTGGGCCATTTTTGGATCAGATTCCCAATACCATTAAAAAACAAAAACAAAATGGAAATATAGCTAATTATAACTGAACAACTTTTGACCCACAAATACTTTTAATTCCCAAGACTGGCCCTCAGTTAAACCATATTTGGGTTGAACATTTGGATCAGAGAGCAAACGTCTCACCTCTCTGCTCAACTATATGCTTGGATTGTAACTTTTCAATTCAACGTGAATCAAATACATTCCAAGTCAACCTCTAAAATTCTGGGTTTTTAAATGCGAAAGATCATTACATCGCAAACATTCCAGTAATGGAAGATGTGCATTTTTTCAGCACAAGTACATTGATTTTGGCAGTACAGACATGAGGAAAAAGTTCTTACTAAATAGGAATCCTGCAGTAGCGCCATGGTTTGAAGGAACAGGAGCCTCTTTTGCTGCAAACAATTATGATTTTTTTAATTAATTAATATACAAACATTATAGAATGTTAGACCTGTAGATAAAATGCTCTTCGAAATACACATCAAAGTCGACCTTTTTAATAGTAGAATAGAAAGTTAATGATTTATTCTCACAATACTCACTTTTCTGTTTTCCTTTCCACAACTTCAAACTCTGTAAAGAACAGAGAATCATCACCATGCATGGTTTTGCTAATCTACAGCTTTTCATACACTAAAAAATACATTTCTCAAACACACAACAAATAAAGGCTGCAACGAGAACCTTGGTCCTGGATTTTTTGGCTAGTGATGTCTTCTCCACTGCAGGGTGTCTGTGGTCCACTGATGTCTGGTCTTCTGCTCTAGACAATACTTCAGGAAAAACAAGAAAACCAGAAAAGTATGGAGCTTTTAGAGGATCCAGGGAGAAAATATAACAGATTTTAGATTGAGAATTGAGGCTGGGATCAGTTACCAGGCTCTGCTGTCGCCCCACCATCTGGATCAGGCTGAGGAACCACGGATAAACGCTCTGCAGAAGGGAACAAAACACATACTTTAATGACGCAGGCACTAATAAAGAGGCAGAAAACATATAATCTTTTCTAATGTTAAGACAAGGTTACATCTCAGGGAGCCTCAACCACCCCAGCCCTATGATTGAGTTAATCCTCGACAGCTCCTTCTCTTTGACTGGAATCTGTCTCAGCTGTAAGTTATGTTAGATATATGTAATGTTGCTAGATGTAAATGTAACGAGTCTAAACGCAGCGTTGTTGGATTCTTGGTTCTGATTGGTCTGAAGTTGTTGATTAAATTTCCGACCATAGTTCCAGCTGTAAGAATCATATTAATACGCTCATTCTAATATGTTCTTGTTTCTATGGTAACAACTTACACATGGACTTGTATGGAGGACATTCCACATAAACGGACTTTTAAAAAAAATCAACATTGATATGATGAAGTTTGAATTCGTGGAAGAAATCTCCAGCATCAGTGCTTTGGAACAGTCACAGATAAAGCTGTTCCTTTAAGTTTATTGACACGAGAACTTCTTCAGGACAGAGGGCTTTGCACTTTGCATATTTTTTTTTTTTGGGGGGGGGGGGGGTAACATGACAAGTTATATGGTTGTGTTTTATTAATTTCGACAGAGAAGAAAAAAGAGAGGCTGGTCAGGGAAATAATTGTTTTTATTCTATCCACATTCACTGGATATGAGCAATCGCACGTTCTGATTGGCTACTCAACTACTAGGATATCAGCTCATATACTATGAGTAGACAAAAACAAAATGGTGGAGTGTGTTGCTGAACCAACCGAGGACGAAATAAGAACTCTACTCAAAAATAAAACCCTAAAAAAATGCAAAAAAAAAAAGGCAACCAAATATGGAATGATGTATTTGATGGTAAGAACTTATCTTTTTTTTCAAGAATTATTATTATTATAGCATTTTTCACAAATTCCTACTGTCATTTCATCAGTTTGTTTACATTCTAAGCAGAAATTATTTTGTTGGATGTTTTGTATACAATTTTCTTTTTTGAGTTTGGAAAAAATAGAAATAAAAATGCTCTGTCTCTCAAAATCAAGTGAATGTGGATAGAATAAAACAATTATTTCACTCAATCTCGTCGTACATGGATTATAGCCGACTAGGTGCTATGCGCCTCGTCAGCTATCAGCTCATGTATGACTTGATTTCATGGAATAACTGTTAAACAGATACTATAACATCAGTGATAACAGGAACTAACACAGTTTGTATGTGGGAATCATATTAAATCAATATGATTGGGGGATGATGAACAGACAATAATGATGATTTTTGGACGTTGGTCCAAAAGCTCAAATTAAAACGTTATACATTTATTTGGAAGACACGTTTTATTGATTTAGGAACTGACTTGTTTGATGGATGTTCCACAACATTAAATGTGACTATAAATGGATAAATAGTATGATGTGTCACTCTTTAATACATAAATTATGGTAGTTATTGCCAAATCTCTGGGATATTAGACAAATAAAACACTTTAGAACAAGCTGTTATAAGAAAATAATCAACTTCAAGATGGTAACAGTAACTCCACACCACCCTCCACACTGATCATTTTTCCTAACAGCGCACTCTGTCATATTTTCTTTCTCATATCGCGATTCTGGTCATGAAAACCGAGTATGTAATATATAATGAGTATTATGAAACCACGTTACACACATGAAGATATGACTCAATGATAGTGACTCATATATCATCTTCACTTGAAGTAAATCTTGTATTGTTTTGGCAGTTGTTTTACACTTAATATATTTTCTTTCTTATAAAGAATAAAAGTGGTGTCACAATCAAAGTTTAAAGATTTTAGAGAGACTTGTTTGAAAACATTAATTCAGTCGTTTCGGTCATGAGGCATGTGCTGTTTGACTAATTTCATATTAAGGGAAATTGTGACTCAGTGGAAATGCCTACCTTGTTTTGAACTTTTCACTTTAACACTCTGTTGGAAAACAGAAGCACACACGTTTGTA
>JANZLB010000005.1:17420968-17432310 GCA_026167865.1 Notarius quadriscutis | reverse complement strand
TGCATGTGTTGCCACCTGAGTTGGGGAGTCCTGTGACGAAGTCCAGGGCGATGTGAGACCAGGGTCGATGAGGAATCGGGAGGGGTCTTAGCAAGCTGGCAGAGGATCGATTGGCTGTCTTGTTCCAGGCACATGTGTCGCAGGCTGCCATGAACTCCTGAACGTCTTCCTTGATGGATGGCCACCAGAAGCACTGTTGGATGAACACCAGGGTTCGAGCAGCTCCCGGGTGACAAGCCAACTTGGAGCCATGACCCCACTGCAGCACCTGGCTTCACACAGAACAGGGAACAAACAGATAGTTAGGTGGCATGTTGCTTGAGTTACCTTCACCGGGGTCCTGCTCCAGGGCCTTCTGCATGAGCGTCTCAACCTCTAGAATGGCAGCTCCCACCAGGCAGCATGGAGGAAGGATGGTCTCGGGTGGCTTGGACTTCTCTTGGTGGGAAGAGAACATCCTGGACAGGGTGTCAGTTTTGCCATTCTTGGAGTCTGGGTGGTAGGAGAGCATGAAGTTGAACCGGGACAAGAAGAGAGACCAACAGGCTTGACGGGAATTGAGACATTTGGCGGGCTTGAGGTACTCCAGGTTTTTATGGTCAGTCCAGACTAGGAAGGGGAGATCAGACCCCTCGAGCCAGTGCCTCCACTCCTCCGAGGCTAGGCTCATGGCCAGTGGTTCTTGGTCACCAATGTCGTAGTTCCATTTGGCTGGGGATAGCCTGCAGGAGAAGAAGGAGCATGGGTGGACCTTGTTGTCATTGGCCCTCTGGGATAGAATGGCTCCGACCCCTGACTCTGAGGCATCGACCTCGACAATAAACTGCTTGGTTGAATCTGGTATAGTGAGAATGGGTGCTGTGGTAAACCTGCGTTTGAGACTGGAAAAGGCTTTTTCTGCTTCCTCCCCCCACTTGAACTTGGTCTTGGTCAAGGTCAGGGCTGAGAGAGGTCCAGCCATCATGCTGAAGTTGTGGATGAAGCGCCTGTAGAAGTTGGTGAACCCCAGGAAGCACTGGAACTCTCGTCTTGAAGATGAGGTGGGCCAGTCAGCAACTGCCTCCAGCTTGAGGGGGTCCATCTGGATCTTTGGTGGAGAGATGATGAACCCCAGGAACGAGACAGAGCCTTAGTGGAACTCACTCTTCTCTGCCTTAATGAACAGCTTATTTTCTAGCAGGCGTTGAAGAACCTGCTGGATGTGACCCCGATGTTCCTCCAGGGAGCGAGAGAAAATCAAGATGGCCAAAGGTTTTAAGAAAGTCTCTCAAGATGTCGTTAACTAATGCCTGGAATACCGCGGGCACGTTAGTCAGGCCGAAAGGGACTACGAGGTACTCATAGTGGCCTGTGGTGGTGTTGAAGGCCGTCTTCCACTCGTCCTCTTCCCTAATCCTAACTAAGTGATAGGCATTGCGTAAGTCCAGTTTAGTGAACACCTTAGCTCCCTGGAGTAGTTTGAAGGCTGTGGTCATGAGCAGTAGTGGGTAGCGGTTCTTGACCGTGATGGCATTGAGACCTCGATAGTCAATGCAGGGGCAGAGTGACTTGTCCTTCTCCACAAAGAAGAATCCTGCCCCTTCTGGGGAGTAGGAAGGGCGGATGATCCCAGCTGCCAGAGACTCAGTGATATATTTCTCCATGGCTTGTCTCTCGGTGGGGGAAAGAGAGTAGAGACATCCCTTGGGTGGCACCGTCCCTGGCAGGAGGTCAATACCGCCGTCATAGGGCCTATGAGGAGGAAGGGACACTGCTTGGGTCTTACTGAAGACAGGTTTGAGGTCCAGATATTCTGGAGGCACATGAGAAAGGTCAGGAAACTCGCTGGTTGAGGGCTGAGATGGTTTGGTGGGAGGCAGAGCGGAGTTCAGGCAGTAGGCCAGGCAGGAAGGACTCCAGCCTAAGATGGTGTGGTCAGTCCAGTTTAAATGGGGGTTGTGCTGCATCAACCAGGATAATCCAATAATAACAGGAATGTGAGGGTTGTTCATGATGTGAAGTTGTACAATTTTGAAGTGACTGCCTGAAATCTTTAGGGTGAGCAGGGTGGGGAGGTGAGTGATTGTGGTCAAGCCAGAGCCATTGAGTGTCAGGACAGTGAGAGGAACCGAGGGCGAGTAATGGGATTCCGAGATCCTTGGCAGTGGCAGAGCAGATTGGGTTCCTGTCCGCTCCTTAGTCAACGAGCACCTGAAGATGGTGATGCCAATTGTTGAGTGATGACGGGGAGCAACGGTTGGTTGGCAGGGGACTGGTTCCGAGCATTGCCCATCAGGGCCTCTCGATTCACTGGTGGGCTCGCCCTTTTAATGGGCAGGCTCGGCAGATGTGTCCCTGATGACCACAGTAGAAACAAGCCCTCATACTCCATTAGCGCAATCGTTCCTCCGCTGACACCCGTACCCGATCTACCTGCATGGGTTCGATGGACAAGGCGGGTGGTGGAGAGGGGTTGAAGTTGCAGCGGCTCCTCTCTCGCTCTCCTCCATTGTTGGACCCACGCGTCAATATGATTGGCAAGGTCCATCAGGCTGGAGAGGTCCGACAGCAGTTCCCACAAGAAGAGTTCATCCTTGATGGCGTCCGATAAGCCATGTAGGAACGTGTTGACGAGGGCACCCTCATTCCAACCACATGACGCTGCCAACGTCCGGAAGTCGATGGCATAATCCAAGGTAGATCAGGACCCCTGCCGCAGCTCCATGAGCTCTCTTGCCACCTCCTGGCCGGACAGAGAGCGGTCGAATGATCACCTCATTTCCTCAGAGAATTCCTTGAAGCTGGAACAACAGGGTGTGTCGGTGTCCCAGACCGCCATCCCCCATCCCCTGGCCTTGCTGGTGAGGAGCATGATGGTATAGGCTACCCGGAAGCATTCGGTGGGGAAAGCCAGAGGTTGAAACTCCAAGATCAGCAAAACACCGACCCAAAAAAGATTTAAAATCCAAAGAGAGTCAAACAAAAGTAGCAAAATAATCCAGACAACAACAAGGTAGACAAAGAGCTAATCTGAAAAAACATGAAAAATAGTTCTGACAAAAACTGGAGACAAATAACATAATGCAAAAAACATGTAAAACTTACAAAACATGAGTGCAAAAAACTGTGGCTAAGAGTAGGCAAAACAGAGAGGGAAAAAAAATCCAGGAAGCAAAAACTGTCACAGAGACAAGTGAGAAACAGACAAGACATTCTGGTAAAGTCCCCTTCTGAGAACGGCCTATTTATACACAGCAGAATAGACCAGGAAGTGAATGACGGCAAGATGGAAATCCCGTCCCGGATTCGGATTGCGCTGAACTGGGAGGTAGTAAATCTCCAGAGTGGAAGTCCGGGGCGGATCATGACAGAAGCAACTGACTGGATTTACTGACTAGCTTGTAGAGCCTGTAGAATAAATGCCTGGTAGAATGTTACAAAACAAAACTGAACTGAAAAAGAGCCATTGTCATTTTCATTTTCTTTGTTTTTGAAATTGTAACACTCCTCCCCACCCCCACAAAGCAGCGTGGTAATGTACTGACCTAGCTCTGACAGTGTGTACACACATGTATGTGTATGTTAATCAGGACGACAGTGGAATAGCTGTAAATGCAGCTTGCTCAGAAAATAAAAACGACAATCCAACCTGCTTAAAACCCAGGTCCACACCTCGAGCTTAATAACTGCCCAACAGCAACACTGCTTTGAGCAAGACAAAAAAATGCAAGACAGCAATTTATTGTGACTGACTAGTACAATACTGTCCATCTCACAGGTCTAGTGTGTGTGTGTATTCATGCACACGAGTCTGCCTGTGGAATCATGGTGGTTTAACGTTAAGCTAGCTAGTCAGTGAAGCTCCACCTGACATGCAAACAAACTCTTTTCAAACTCAAACTCATATTAGGTAGCTAATGTTACTAGAAAATGTTACCGTGGACAAGGCGATGGCAACTTGGTGGGCAAATCCATAGAAAGTCATTTGACTAACCAGACTGCATAGCTATTGCAACATTATCGCTAGCTCTAAAAGCACAGACTTCACTGCAAGCTTTCTCTTGGAATAAAACATTTACAGACCTCAATATGCTTCCGCAGGTTGGACAGTGAGTTTTTGTAGGTCGTGATGTGGTTCATTTTAGGCAAACAAAGCAAACATTTAAAACAAAACGACTCTTTAATCCTTGCAGAAAACTGAAATATGGATTCTAGGTAAAGCCATGGGTGTATGTGTTCCTCAGAAGAACCACCTCCTTCCATTCTCCCATCAACTGATCATGTTCAAATAATGCTGCTGAAAAATCATTGAACTTGATTTTATCCAGTCCATGGATATGACATGACCCTAGTGATTACTGATCAGCTGTCTCAGTGTCACCTGTGAAAAAAATCAATCGTGTTTTAGAAAAGAAAAAAAAAATCCACTGCTTCATAGTAACAAGTAATGAGGACTTTGATGTAAATGTAGTGGAGTAAAAAGTACGATATTTGTCTTTCAAATGTAGTGAAGTTAAACTCATAAGTTTCTGAAAAAAATAATACTCAAGTAAAGTAGATACTCAAAAAGTGTACTTAAGTACAGTACTCAAGTAAATGTACTTCGTTACTGTCCACCTCTGAACATGTGGCTATACTGGTTTGCAACATTTCTGGTAAACATTATGTTTATTTCAAGAGTAATATGTTGCAGCTCGCCTGGAGCAGACAGGTACAATATTTGCATTGTTTTCAATGGGGAAAGTCGGCTCAGAGGCGGGATTAATAGAGACTGCAGTGAGAGTGCTCACTGTTTCTGCATGTCTGTTAGTCTGCGGAGGCATGGTGGGTTGAACATGGTTCATAGATTCATAATGGTGGAGCTGAAGCCTTTCCACATGCATTTACAGATAACATAAGGACAGACGGGCACACCACCAATACAGATTTGGTCCATGTGACATCTTTTTTTTTTTATTAATTTTACCAGCCTTTTTTCCACAAGCGTGGGCAGTGTCCCAATTATGTTTCTGATTACACTAAGCATTCAAACTATGCTTCATGTAGTCAAAATCCCAGCTGGGATTTCCCAGCTTATCATATACCATTAAACTAGCGCTTAACAAATGGTTCTCGTCAAAAGTACTGTCTCGAGCATAAGGTTTCCATTGTGGTTGAGTCTCCGTCCATCCAGCCAAATTATCAACGAAAGGTTACACAAAATAGCCAAAGCCCTTATCACACATGAATTGATTTGGAATCCTATCTTCAGTGTTGGACTGACTACTTCCACCCATTTTTACACACACAAAAGACACATGAGGAGAATTTCCTAGGCTGAGTAAGGTAAAATGTCAACAAATTATAATCTTGGGAAATAATTTCCAGGTTTGAGTGTCTAGACCTCTCAACCTATCTCTGGGAACACTATTGAGACCATCTCTACACAGTATATGGTAGCTTTAGAATATATGTGGTTGAGTAAGACTCAACAACGTTCTTCTTCCTTAGAAACACTTGGACAAATCAAACAAATCAAATCAGACAGATCAAATTGATAGATCAAATCACAGTCTCTTCCAGTTGGCCCTAGGAAACACCATAGGACTATTTATATGATTAATGTATGTGTGTGACTGGGATAATCAAAAACTACCATCCAATCAGCCCTAGGAAACATCATAGGACTATTTATACAATCAACGTATGTGTGCGATTGGGATAAACATAAACTACTTCATCCAGTCAGCCCTAGGAAACACCATAGGACTATTTATATGATCAGCATAGGTGTGCAAATGGGATAACCAAAAACTACTTCATCCAATTAGCCCTAGGAGACACCATAGGACTATTTATATGATCAGCATGTGTGCAAATGGGATAACTAAAAATTACTTCATCCACTTGACCCTAGGAAACACCATAGGATTATTTATACCAGGGGTTGGCAACCTTAGGCATGTGTGCCACGGTTGGCACGCCACGGCATAATCATTGGCACGCCGGCACCTCTCTGTGTTATTTGAATTTTTCCATTAAGACGGTCCCAGCCTTGGAGGAAAAAAAAAAATGATCCCAGCCTTGGCCAGTTGTGTTTGAGTGACAGCAAGATCTCCCGCCCACATCCCCCATAGACCCACGCGTCAGATGTGTACAGTAGGATGCAGTCGAAATGGCAACACCGCCCGCTAAAAAAGCTAAAGTTGTTAGATCATTTCAGACCTCATGGACACAAGAATTTGCTTTTGTGTTTTTGAAGGACCGTGCTGTGTGCACTTTATGTTTTGAGAATGTTGTATGCCGAACGTCAAGTGTTAAGCGACATTTTGAAACGAAGCATGAGAAGACATCCAAAGACCAAGCAGATAAAGCCGAATCAATTAAGCGTGCTGTGTCCAGGTATGAAAAACAAACCAGCTCCCTCAAAGTTTTTGCTACGGCTCAAAATCACAGCACAGAAGCTAGCTATCGCATTGCTCATTGCATTGCTAAACATGGAAAGCCCTTCACAGATAGCGAATATATAAAGGAGGCTTTTCTCAGTTGCTCAGATACTCTTTTTGAAAACTTGCCAAACAAAGAAACAATCAAGACAAGGATAAAGGACATCCCCATGTCAGCTAGAAGTGTTCAGCGATGTATTGATGAAATGGCAGAAAATGGCAGAGTGCAGCAAACAGCTGGGCTGAAAAATGCTATGGTATTCAGCATAGCACTTGATGAAAGCGTGGACGTGAATGACATCCCGTGTTTGGCAGTCATGGCAAGATACTGCGATTCATCTGTGAAAGAGGAACTACGCTGCTTGAAGCCCATGCCTGACACAACAAAAGGTGAAGACGTAGCCAAGGTGTTAACTAAACATTTTGAGGAACGAGGGATTAACATCAGGAAAGTGTTTGCAGTGACAACAGATGGCGCACCCGCCATGGTTGGGAGACAAAAAGGAGCTGTCAAACTGATTGAAGAAAAAGTCAGCCACCCCATCATGAAGCTCCACTGCATAATACACCAAGAAAATCTGTGTGCAAAAATGTCAAATTCAGATCTTAATGAAGTTATGGCTACGATGGCAAAGATTATTAACTTCATAGTTAAACGATCTGCGCTGACACACCGACAGTTTCAATCCCTGCTTGAGGAGATGGACAGCGCATACACAGATCTCTCTCTCCACTCAGCGGTGAGATGGCTGAGCTATGGAAAAGTTTTGGAGCGATTTGTCAGCTGCTTTGATGCTATCAAGGCCTTTCTGGCTGAGAAGGGCCAAAATTATCCACAACTGGAGGACGAGAAGTGGATCGGGAAACTTGTGTTTCTCGCAGACATTTACGGGACACTTCAATGAGCTCAATCTCAGACTGCAAGGTGCAGGACAAAGTGTTTTGAACATGTTTGAGACATGGGCGGCTTTTGTCGGTAAACTGGCAATATTCTCAAATGACATTTGCTTCCTCCACTTTCCGCTACTTCCGACACGTGAGAGAGCTGTCCTCCGAGCGCAACATCAGCACTGCTGAAATAGCTGCATACATGCGTGAGCTGGAGGCGGAGTTCACAACCCGCTTTGGGGATTTTGAAAGGTACAGACCAATGTTTTCTTTCTTGATCAAGCCCGACAGCTTTGATTGACATGATTTGGATGCAACTCTGATGGACTGGATGGATATACAGGACATGGAGATGCAGCTGATTGAGCTGAAGATCTCAACACTATGGGTGAGAAAGTTTGCAGAGCTCCGAAAACAGTTGGAAACCACAGCTGTGCAACATCACGGAGCCTGCATCCTCACATGCTGGACATCTGCACCAGAGAAGTTCAGCTGTCTGAACTTTGCATTGCACTGGTTCTCTTGTCAGTCTTCGGGTCAGCATACCTTTTGTGGGCAGGTATTCTCACAGATGAAAAATGTGCTCAGCCCCACCCGCAGTCATTTAACGACAGATCACTCTGAGGCATGTTTACAACTAAAAGTGACAAGCCCCAGATAACAGAGCTTGGCCAAGTAAAGCAGGGCCAGGGATCATACTGACCTGGTAGGCATCTGTGGATTTGTTTTAGCCTCAGCCCACACTTATTTTTAGTTAAACATGTTGCTGTTTGCCCATGTATTTGAAATGTTGTGGCTGTTTCATTCTGATGTAATAGAGATTTATTTTTTGATGCACCGTAGTCTCTGCATTTCCACTCAGTGCAATATGTTTTAAACAAGGTTCTGAAAGCAGTGTTTTAAAATTAGATCCAGGCCCCTTTTGTGAATGGGAACATATCTTTGAAATGTGATTTAATGTGGCCTGTGGATAGAATAAAATTCCAGGTATGTTGGAAATGTTCTTGTATTTTGTGTCATATTTTAATATTATGCTACTGTTGATACTGGCACACTCGTTGGCAAGAAAATTTCAAATTGGCACTCGGTGTCACAAAGGTTGCCGACCCCTGACATATATATTGAAGTACACCACAGTATTGTGTAAATTTGGAAGGAGATCATAATTTCCTTTGTGGTTAGTTTAAGATTTAGGCTTATTATCTGGTGGCAATGTTGCAGTAAAATGAAAACTGAATCTCAGTGGAAGAAATAGGCCTACTGTGTTGTGCTGATGTTTGTCGTACTTCATTTTGGCCAAGAACACCATGCGACCAAAAGACCACATTGAGTTTTGACTAAATTAAGTTCACCATTGTACATCTTATTGATGCATGTTAATAATGCATTTTGTTTAAACGAGTTGAAGGAAATATTATAGATGCAAAATATGATACTTTATTATATTTCACAGTAATGTGGTATTATGTGAAGTTAATATTTGTATTGTTGCTCTTTCTTGTAGGCTCAAGTGGAAGGTGAGAAGTGCACAAGCAATTCCTCCTCAATCCTGGTACTGTATCAGGTCTAACTTTAAGGCTAGTTACGGTTAGGATGGAAATGGGGTGGAAATGCAAGTTGTGCACTGCATCGTTTCAGTCCCGAGTAAAATTATTCAGACACTGTCGCCTACAACACAGTAATTTTTCTAGAGTTAGCCCTCTGCCATGTCTCTATGATGATTGCATTTGTAGTTTTCAGTCTTTTGATTCACTTAAAGCACATCTATCACGATGTCACAGCAATACAGAAAGATTGGATAGAGAAAAGAGTGCTCATATATATTATTCATGCCTATTATTCATTCACTTCAAGCATCCCTTTTCTGAGGGATGTTTGGACATTTGAGAAGTCATTTGAGAAAGCATGAGATGGTCGCTTGCCCATTCAGGAACTGTAACTACCGCACAAATGTTTATTCTTCCTTTAATGCACACAAAAGCAGAGCCCATGGTGGTAGTTCAGATTTTGAAGATGGTGTGCTGTCTGTGGAGAATGATGGCACTCCAGCAGCATCTTCTGCTGATGGTGTTGATGAAGGGCCTGCTCAGTTTGAGGCTACAGATGACTTTAATCAGACTGAGGATGAGAGTGACAGTGACACAGATGAATTGAGGGCCCAGTTGCTCCATAATTTGGTGTCATTATTTTTAAAGATGCAAACTATTCTCCATGTCTCTGACTTGGCAACTCAGGAAATTGTAGAACATTTGTCTCAAATATTTTCCTTGTCCCAACCCGTCATCAAGAAGACCATACAAGAGGTCTTATTGAGACATGACACTGTTGTTAGTGAAACGTGTTTAGATGAGCTTTTCAGTGCTGTTATGGGCTGTAACATTTTTACTAGTGCAACCGGTAAAGGTGAGTTATTATCCACGACTAAGAGATGGAAAACTTATGTTGAAAGACATTACCCTGTGGTAAGGCCTGTACAGTATGACCTAGAGCCAGGACACACTACTGTGCACATTTCCATTCTTGAGATGATTCAGGAAATGCTTAGACAAACTGACATTCTTAATAAAATTAAAGAAACAAAACCAGTACAACAAGGTCAGTACATGAGCCACCAAGATGGGTCATATTTAAAAGATAATGAACTACTGTCCTCAGAAGAGCTAACATTACCCCTACTTTTGTACACTGATGATCTTGAAATTGCTAATCAGCTTGGCACGTCAAGAAAAATTCAGAAAATCACTGCCGTTTACTGGGCCTCTGCGGATCTTCCTAGTAAATACAGGTCAAACTTGCATGTAATTCAGCTTGCAGCATTATGTAAAGTCCCTGACGTTGAGAGATTTGGTTATGAAAAAACACCTGGCCCTCTTTTGGGAGAACTTTGTACTCTTGAAAGAGATGGCGTGTTCATTGAATCCATTGGTCAGGTAGTTAAGGGCACTGTCATGTGTGTAGTGTCTGACAATCTTGCAGCCCATTGTTTTGCAGGTTTTATGAAGTCTTTTACAGCCAAATATTTTTGCAGATTCTGCAATGCTACAATAGACCAAATTCAGTCTCATGAGGTTTCAGATGGGGAGTTTAGTATGAGGACAGAAGCCAGCCATGATCATGACTTGAATGTTGTGAAGCAGGGGGAGAAAGTGAGTCAGCATGGTGTGCAAGGGGACTGTGTTCTCAACCAGAGGTTGGAGTATTTTCATACTGTCACTGGTTTCCCACCTGATGTCTGACATTATCTGTCAGAGGGCATTGTGCCCGTAGAATTGGCCTTGTGTATTAGAAAGATGATCCGTTCCAAATACTTCACTCTTCAGTATTTGAACAAAAGAATAGCATCATTTCCATACCAGCACACAGACAATGTTGACAGACTCCAGCATATCCCAAAGATGTATGCTAAAAAGAAAACCATTGGAGGCAATGGTCATGAGAACATGACATTGCTCAGGTTACTCCCTTTGATTATTGGTGATAGAATTCCTGAGGATGATGGAGCTTGAATTGTGCTTATGGATTTGAAGGAAATACAGTAGGAGCCACTGAATTTTTCCCGTTCCAGCCGCACGCCATGTGACTGCCATGCTATTTCCATGCCGTTTCCAGCTGAACGCCAGTGAACTGCCAGCCACGGTTCATCCCCCTCCCTCTCCTATTTTAATTCTAAACACGCCCATTCATTCGATTCCACGGTGTCGCCATTAGATGGTGCTTCTCTCATAAAAAAAACATAGCCTACAGTCATTCCAATTAGAGGCAAAAATGTATATTATGCAAGTTAAACAAATACATCAGATTTGAAACTGCCAAATGCCAGGAGGACAGGCGGCACATACAGTAACAACAAAATTTAAAAAAAGTTGCTGACTGTATAGCCTATTATAGTTTACTACAAATGATGATTCTTCCCAAAACGATTAGGATAGATTAGATATTGGATATTAAATCATTTTATTGACTGTTTTTACACGTTGCTTTGGCAGAGATTTAACGAAGTAACACTACTTCACTACTGTACTAAAATGCTGTATCTGTACTTTACTGGTG
>JANZLB010000005.1:17347726-17359151 GCA_026167865.1 Notarius quadriscutis | reverse complement strand
CCCTTTTGAGTCTGGTTCCTCTCGAGGTTTCTTCCTCATGTCATCTGAGGGAGTTTTTCCTTGCCACCATCACCACAAGCTTGCTCATTGGGGATAAATTAGGGATAAAATTATCTCATGTTTAAAGCCTTTAATTTTCTGTAAAGCTGCTTTGTGACAATGTCTATTGCTAAAAGTGCTATAAAAATAAACTTGACTTGAGCTACCTCCAAATTCCACCACTGGATCTATAGGCCGGGGCAAGAGCCCCTAATGTACAGTAGATGGACCATCTTCTCTGGATCATTTGGAGGTGGCTCCAAGCCAACCAGCTGACCCCCACTGACCAGTTCCTGTGGGGTCTCTCGGGGGAAGAACAATGAGCCATGGTGATGAAAATGGCCCGATCCCCCAGGGACATGGTCGCTGCCCTGGAGTGTGCACTAGCCACCCTCAAGATGGGCAGAGGGGAAAGAAGAGCCCCATTCCAGTGGGAGCCCTGCTATGCTGGCAGCCAGAAAACTGGGATGCCCAAAAAGGCACAGGAAGAACCCATGCTGCAGCCATCTACAAGGGATCAGCCTATGCCCACTGAGTCGGCGTGCCATGCTACTAGACCCTTCAAACCCTGGTTAGTGGGGTGCACCCTCCACACTGGCCACAAGCTGCAAGGCTCTGCCCTCACCCTCAGACTGAACACCATTCCTGTGTCTGTGCTCCTGGACTCAGAGAGTGCCATCACCCTGGCTTGTCCCTTGGCCTTAACCAGGGCCTTTCCATCCTGTGGGAAGCTGGCCATCACCTGTGTCCATGGGGACATAAGAGAAGTTCCTGTGGCAGAGGTCCAGATCAGTGGTCGAGGACATGAGTGGCCCATAATGGTTGGACTAATCACTGATCTCCCTGTGCCCCTCCTTGTAGGCAGAGATTGGCCAGGGTTTCCCACCTCCATTGCTGTCCCAGGGCAGAGGAGAAGGAAGTGGAACACCAGACTTTCATTTCAGCCCCAGTGGACCCTATCAGCTGCCTCTGGGACCATGTTCCTAGCCAAGCAAGAGTCAGCAGGTGCTGAAGCTGAAGGTGAGCCCTCCTTATCCACTAACCCTCTCACTAATTTGTCCCAACAGACCTTAGGGGAAGGAAACTTCAGGAGGGAACAAAAGGAGGATGACTGGCTGAAGCACTGCTTGGGTCAGGTGCAATGGGTCGATGACCAGAATCTACACTCCAACCAGGAGCTGCCCTCGACCTATGCTCTGGTGAAGAAGGGCCTGTTGTATTATCACTGCAAGCACTGGGGCAAGCCCTGTGACCTCCTCATTGTTCCCAGAACCAAAATCGACACAATCATTCACCTGGCCCAAGCCCACCCACTAGGTGGCCATCTGGGACCCCAAAACACCCTAGAAAAGAGTTGGGATTGGTTCCACTGGCCAAGGATGGTGGCTGAAATACACGGCTTCTGCTGGCGGTGTCCTCCGTGTCAGCAAACCACCCCATACAAGTCTGCCCCAGCCCCATTGATTCCTCTCCCTATCATCAGGATCCCCTTCAACAGGTGGGCATGGATCTTGTAGGCCTGCTCCCTAAGTCCACCCATGACCATAAATACATCCTTGTGATTGTCAATTATGCCATACATTCTCTAGAGGCCATCCCTCTCCACAAGGCACCATCCAAAAACATTGCCAAAGAACTAATACTCCTATCCAGCTGAGTCAGGATCCCTAAGGACCTGCTCACAGACCAAGGGACCCCCTTCATCTCAAAACTCATGTCAAACCTGTGTTGGCTACTGTAGGTCAAGCACCTCAAAATTTCAGTCTATCACCCCTAGACCAATGGCCTTGTGGAGTGATTCAACCAAATGCTCAAGCATATGCTGAGGAGGGTGGTTGATGAAGATGGTGGGAACTGGAACCTACTCCTCTCCTAGGTCCTCTTTGCAGGCCGCCATGGGATTTACCCCCTTTGAGCTCCTCTTCGGCCAGCACCCCAGGGGCCTGCTGGACACAGTCAGGGGAGTTTGGGAGGAACAGCCTTCACCCTTCTGCTGCCTTATTGAGTTTGTTTTATCTGTAACCGCTTATCCCGTGCGGGGTCACGGGGAGCAAGCTGGAGCCTGTCCCAGCTGACCATGGGCGAGAGGCAGGGTATATCTTGGACAAGTCACCAGCTCATCGCAGGGCTGACACACACATAGAGACACAAACAACCATTCACACTCACGGTCAATTTAGAGCCACCAATTAACCTAAACTGCATATGTGGGAGGAAACCCACACAGACACGGGGAGAACATGCAAACTCCACACAGAAAGGCCCTCGTCGGCCGCTGGGTTCAAACCCAGACCTTCTTGCTGTGAGGCAACAGTGCTAACCACTACACCACCGTGCTGCCTTATTGAGTATGTTCAAGAAATGCAAGAGCGGATGGAGTGACCCCCATCTTCCAGGAGCACATGCAGGCAGCCCAAAGGGAGCAGCAGCGGGCATATAACTGGCCAACCCAGCCTCAGGAGTTCCAGTCAGGCAACCATGTGCTCCTGCTTGTCCCTAACATGAACTGCAAATTCCTCACCTGCTGGCAAGGCCCTTACATAATTCAGGAGCGAGTAGGTCCCGTGAACTACCACCTGCAGCAGCCAGATAAGTGGGCTCTCACCCAACTGTACCACATCAACCTGTTAAAATGCTGGATTGAGCCAGTACTGGCACTCTCCACTTTCTCTGTCCCCCCTCAGATCTCACCATGCCCAAGCAGCTCCACAAGGGAGAGGATTTTACCCAGACCCAACTGCAAAAACTGCAAGAACTGGATGATCAGTTCAATGATGTGCTCTCTGCAGATCCTGGGTGGACACACCTCATTTCAGCATGACATTAAGACTCCCCTGGGAATAGTCATTCAGCAGCAGCCTTACTGTGTCCCAGAAGCCTGCTGCCAAGGTATAGAGGCTGAAGTAGACCAGATGCTTCAAGAGGGCATTATTGAGGAGTCCACTAGCCCCTGGTCCAGCCCCTTTGTCATCATACCCAAGCCAAACAGCAGTCTCCGGCTCTACATTAATTTCCAGAGGCTGAATGAGGTATTGGAGTTTGACAGCTACACTCTGCCATGAGTCTGTGACCTCATCGAGTGTCTAGGGAGGGCCCGGTTCATCTCCACTCTGGACCTGACTAAGGGGTATTGGTAGGTGGGCCTAACCAAAGAAGTGTTGTTGAAGATGGCCTTCAGCACTCAGCCAGGACACTGGTGGTACCAGGTCCTTCCCTTCAGGCTCCATGGGTCACCTGCAACATTCTCATAGTTGATCAACATTGTACTGTGATCCCCTCACCCTTACGCAGCAGCCTACCTAGATGGCATGGCAATCCACTTCACCAACTGGCAAGACCACCTTCACCACCTCAGGGAAGTGCTAGGCAGACTCCACAACATGGGACTGATGGCAAATCTTCAAAAGTGCCACCTGAGGCTGACTGAGGCACAGTAACTAGGATACTACATCGGCTGAGGGCTTCTGAAACCTCAAGAAAAGAAGACTGAAGCCATCCGTAATTACCTCCAGCACATTACCAAAAAACAGGTATGTGCCTTTCTGGGGCTGGCTAGCTTACTGCCGGCGATTTGTGCCTAACTTTGCCTTTATAGCTTCCCCCTCTCAGATCTTACCAGGAAGGCAGACTCCCAAGAAAGTCCGCTGGACCCTCGCTACAGAGACAGCATTTCAAACCCTCAGGACAGCTGTTCTGAGGAACCCGGACTTCCAGCATCCCTTCCTGGTACACACGAACACATCTGAAATGGGCCCAGGAGCCATGCTGTCACAGGACTTTGAAGGAGAGGAGCACCCCATTATTTACATCAGTCGAAAGCTGACCCCAACCGAAGAGAGGTATGCAGCGGTGGAGTGAGAAGCCCTGCCCATTAGATGGGCCATCGAGGACCTCGGCTACTACCTAACACTTCTCCTTAGTCATTGACTATACCCCACTTCAGTGGATGGCAAAAGGGAAAAATTGAAATCATAAAAAACCCCATTGGTTTCCCTCCCTCCAGGGCTTCTCATTCTGAGTACAACACTGAGTGGGGACTCGGAATGGAAACACAGACAGCCTCTCCCGACAGCATGTGCACAAATTGCATCGATGGGCAGCTCAGAGCTGGGGGGTGGGTGATGTAACGACAGCGGGCTAAGAGCTATCTCTGGATATTCTGGAAGTAAGATGCTCGGTTTGTAAAGAAGAGCACTGCAACTTCTACATCGATAGCAGCAGTGAGTCACATCAACTGGGCTAGAGGAAAATCTTGCAGTTTTTTCACTTTTCATCAGTTCCTGGAAAGTTTTGGTATTTAAATACTGTGTACATTCACATCTATGATTAGTTAAAATGTTAAGTGTGAAACCCTTGGGGGAAAACATGATAGCCTATGATAAGTAGCGTTACAGTCCTCTGTTCCAAGATGTTTGTTCAAGTTTGACATGAATGCCACTCTTTACTTTATGACTTTCACACCTCTTCATACTGTCAAGGTCAAGGCTTTTTTACTGTCATTTCAACCGTATACAGTTGGTATAGTACACAGTTAAAGCAAAACAATGTTTCTCTGGACCATGGTGCTACATTAACATCACAGGACTACAAACCTTCATATAACAACAAAGTGCAAGAGTGCAGCAAGTGTAAACATTGCAGATATTAACCTATATACAACATGAAGTGCAAACATCAACAACATAGAGTGCAAACAATAAGGACAGTGCAAAAATGACAACTAGCACAAACAGTCCAGTGTCAACCAGTACCAGTCCATGATAATGTGTGGAAATTTTGAGGTAGCATATGTAAACAAAATAAATAAATGTAAACATTGTATATGTGAGAAGCATTGTAAACATTGTAAAAAGTGATAGTATATTATTGTTCAGTGTGCAAAGACTACAGTGGGAGTGGTATAATTAACATCCTGTGTGTATCAGTCCAGTCCTTTAGAGTTGGAGAGTCTGATGGCATGTGGAAAGAAACTGTTACAAAGCCTGGCTGTGAAGGCCCAAATGCTTCGGTACCTTTTTGCAGATGACAGGAGGGTGAAGAGATTCTGTGGGGGGTGCACGGGGTCATCCACAATGCTGGTGGCTTTCCAGATGCAGTGTGTGGTGTAAATGCCCTTGATGGGGGGAAGAGAGACTCCAGTGATCTTCTCAGCTGTCCTCACTATACACTGTAGGGTCTTGCGATCTGAGACAGTGCAATTCCCAAACGAGACTGTGATGCAACTGCTTAGAATGCTCTCAATAGTCCCTTATATTGTGAGGATAAGTGATGGGAGATGGGTTTTCCTCAGCCTACATAGAAAGTAGAGATGCTGCTGGGCTTTTCTTAGCTATGGAGCTGTTGTTGAGGGACCAGGTGTGGTTCTCTGCCAGATGAACACCAAGGAATTTGGTGCCCTTGACGTTCTCCACGAGTGAGCCGTCAATGCACAGCAGAGAGTGGTCACTCCATGTTCTTCTGAAGTCAACAACATCTCTGTTGTTTTGTCCATGTTTAGAGACAGGTTGTTGACTCTGCACCAGTCTGATAGTTGTTGCACCTCCTCTCTGTATGCTGATTCATCGTTCTTACTGATGAGACCCACCACAGTCGTGTCATCAGCAAACTTGATGATATGATTCGAACTGCACAGTCATGAGTCAGCAGAATGAACAGCAGTGGACTGAGCACACAATCCTGGGAGGCCCCAGTGCTCAGTATGATGATGCTAGAAGTTCTGCTCACAATCCGGGCTGACTGAGGTCTCTCAGTTAGGAAGTTCAGGATCCAGTTGCAGATGGAGGTGTTCAGACCCAGCAGGCTCAGCTTTCCAATTAGCCATTGAGGAATTATTGTGTTGAATGCTGAACTGAAATTTATGAACAGCATTTGAATGTATGTGTCCTTTTTGTCCAGGTGGCTAAGGGCCAGATGAAGGGTGGTGGCTATGGCGTCATCTGTTGACCAGTTATGGTGATACGTGAACTGCAGGGGGTCCAGTGAGGGAGGCAGCAGTGTCTTTAAATGCCTCATGATGAGCCTCTCGAAGCACTTCATAATGATGGGTATGAGTGTAACAGCACATAGTCATTGAGGCAGGACACCAAAGACTTATTTGGTACAGGGATGATGGTAGTGGCCTTGAAGCACTTTGGAACGATGGCATTGCTCAGGGAGATGTTGATGTCAGTGAGAAAATCTGCCAGCTGATCTGCACATCTTGTGAGCACTTTACTGGGGATGTTATCTGGTCCAGCAACCTTCCATGGGTTGACTCTGCATAGCCATTTCTTTACATTGGCTGTGGTCAGACACAGCACCTGGTCATTGGGAAGAGGGATGGTCTTTCTTGTTGACATGCCATTCTGCGTCTCAAACCATGTGTAGAATCTGTTCAGCGTATCTGGAAGGGAGGCATCATTGTCACAGGCAGATGATGATGTCCTGTAGTTTTTGATGGCCTGGATGCCCTGTCACATGTGCCATGTGTCACCACTGTCCTGAAAGTAGCTGTGGATTCTCTGGGCGTGTGCATGCTTTGCTGCTTTGATGGCCCGAAACAGTTTGGCCCTCGCTACTCTTAGGGCCCCCATGTCACCTGCTCCGAAGGCAGCATCTTGGGTCTTCAGGAGTGCATGCACCTCTGCAGTAATCCACAGTTTCTGGTTGGGGCAAGTGGTGATGATCTTAGAGACAGTAGTGTCATCAATGCCCTTGTTGATGTAGCTGGTCACTGGTGCTGTGTACTCCTCTAAGTTGGTGCAGTGACCATTGGTTGCAGCCTTCCTAAATATGTCCCAGTCAGTTCTCTCAAAACAGTCCTGGAGAGCAGAGATGGCTCCTTCTGGCCAGGTTTTTACCTGACTTAGAACCAGTTTGGAGCATCTGACAAGCAGTCTGTATGCTGGAATTAGCATAACAGAGATATGGTCTAAGTAGCCAAGGTGGGGGCGGGGCTCCTCCCGGTACATGCCAGGAATATTTGTGTAAACAAGATCCAGTGTGTTTGCCGCTCTCATTACAAAGTCCACATACTGATGGAATTTAGGGAGCATTAACCTGAGATTCGCATGGTTGAAATCTCTGGTGACAATAAACAGTCCATCTGGGTGTGCATTCTGCAGTTCACTGATAGCATCATACAGTACATAGAGCACTACCTCAGCATTAGTGCCAGGGGGAATGTAAACTCCTATTATGAATACAGGAATGAATTCCTGTGGTAAATAAAACAGTCTACATCTAACAGTCACAAACTCCACTAGCGATGAGCAATAACCACAGACTAGCACTGAATTCCTGCACCATTCTATGTTGATGTATATACACAAGCCACCTCCGTGAGTCTTACCACACAGAGCTGCATTTCTGTCAGCTTGGAACAAAGCTAGCCCATCCAGCTCAATGGTGGTGTCCAGAACTCTGTCACTGAGCCACGTCTGTATGAAAACAAGGACACAGCAGTCTCTAAACTCATGCTGGCTAGTTCACTGGAGTCTGATATAGTCTAGTTTATTTTCCAGAGTGAAGACATTGGAGAGTAGAATGGATGAGAGACCTAGCCAGCTAGAGTTAGCTGTTAGCCTAGTACAGACACCCCCATGCTTTCCACATTTTCGCTTCCTCCCACACTGCTTTTGATGGCTCCTCCCTGGGTCGCCAGCCTCAGGAGAAGCTGGGGACTGGAGGCCTGTTCCTCACAACAGGCTAAGGTCACATAGCTTCTCCTGCAGATCATCAACTGACTTCATAGTCATGCACTTTCCTTATACATATTACACAAGCCCAATTGCCTAGACCTATTATTAATATAGACATTCCAAATTACTTTTGTGAGTAGGGATTAAATTTGCCCCTTTTTTCAGACCAAGTATGAGTTTGAGTACACTCACCATTACTCCCATCAATACTGATACAATATTGAGTAACCTACTTAAGTTCATTAATTAAGGATGTCATGGCACATTTTATTGATCAGTGTATGATTCTCTGGTTTGCACAATGACCATGAACAGCCCACATTAGATGACTAAAGTTATTTTTATTGCTTTAGCTAGTTTATTTTAAAGGAAGTGCATTACCTAGCTACATTAGTTACTTTGGATCATGATTTTATGTCCACTTTAATTTGACTGCTATCGTTAATAGTGAAATATGTCATGATCATTCAGTCACGCAATCATTTCGTGTCATCTGGTCAGTTGGGCAACAACATACACACCTTATGACACATAGTGTCAGATGCTGGTTTTGTTATAATATTTACAAGTAAGAGTAAATAAGCTCCGTATCAGACCAATACCTGATACCAATATGCATTGCAGGCTTGTGAATAATAAAGTGTATATCTGTGTAAGTTTTTAGTCACTGGACAATCATATCTAATAAACTGAATACAACAATAGGAATATTTTTATATACACAGATATACACTCAGTTACCAGTTTATTAGGAACATGGATTCAGTGGCTAAATAATTCAGCGTATGCAATTTAAATTCTCTGAAATATTAATAGCATGTGAAAGAATGTGTGGCAGCAGGGGTGTGGTCAAGTGCTGGTTTGTGAATGGAAGCCGAGGCCAGGGAAGGTGCATGCCAAAGCAGATGCACCTGTGTCTAATTAATGTTGTGGGTGTGTGTTTTTGTAATGATTGGCATGGGCTGATAAGAACTTAGAGCCAAGAGGAGGGGATCTCCTGACCAGAGTGTTCGTGTGTGTATATGTGTGTGTGCAGGTGCATACATCATTTTTCAGAGCTGAAAAGCTACATATGCAAATAAACATGGGGAATTTGTACCACTACCCACCTGTCTCTGTCCTTCACTGTTCACTGTAAGAAGGGAACTGCTACACTGGTACTGAAACTCAGGACACTGAAGCGAACTGCCATCCATGGAGTCCTCACCATTCAAGGAACTCATCCATATCCTCATCGCCGCCCAACAGAACCAGCACCAGGTGCTGGTTGCTATGCACAGCAAGCAGGAGCAATGCTTTGAGGCCTTGCTGCAGGCCCAGCAGGAGGAGCACCAGGTGCTCCTACATCTCATCGTGCCTGCAGGTGCCCCAGCTACACAGTCAGTGGGCTACCCCCACGTCACCCGGATGAAAATAGGGCTTCATGATGACTCCGAGGCCTTCTTAGTGCTCTTTGAGCAGGCTGCAGAGGTGTGGGGGTGGCTGGATGAACAGTGAACAGCTTGTTTACTGCTGCTCTTCACTGGGGAAGCACAGCTCATGGCACAGCAATTGCCAACTGAAAAAGACTGGAGTATACAGACCTTACATACCCCTAAGCAACACTGTCCGTGCTTCCACGTGTTGACCCTGGTGGAAGTTGGCCAGGCATTCTCATACAGTCTGCAGCTCAGGGATGCCTGCTAGCAGTGGCTGGGGGCAGAAGATTGTGATGTCAAGGGGGTCATCAACGTGGTCACACTGGAACAGTTCATCACTCGGCTGCTGAGAGGGACAGCAGAGTGGGTCCAGTCCCACCATCTGGCATTGCTGGATCACACAATCAAGCTAACTGAGGACCATCTGGCGGCAGTTCCCAAGACAGTCGGCCATCCTGTCTCTTCTCTTTCTCTCTCTCTCTGTTCCTCTCTCTCATCCCACCCCTCCCTCCTGTCCCCTCCCGGTGTCATGCTCTGCCCCATACATCCACTCCGGAGATTACAGATCTCCCACGCCAGCACCGATCTGGATCCAGGACGGGAATTCTATCTCACCTGAACTCACTTCCTGGTTTTCACCGCTGCTTATTTAAAGGCCGTTCTCAGACTCTAACCTTGCCAGAACGTCTCCTTTGTTTTCTCTAGCTGTTTCTGTGCCGTTCATGCTTTTCCTGGTTTTTCCCTTTAGCTATTTTTCTAGTTCATGGTATTTTGCACCAAAGGTTTTTTCTTTTTTTTGCTCTAGCATTTTTGTCCTTACCTGTCTCGTGTTTTTGTCAAGTTTTTTTTTGTCTCTTTTTACCTGGACTAGTTTTGCCATTTGTGTTTTTATCCTGTTTGCTTACCTTTTTGCCATGCCTTTTCTTCCCCTGGATTAAATCACCTTATTTATTGGATTACTTTCTGTGTGCGTTTTTCTGCTCCTGGATCCAAACTTCACCTCCACCACCCATAACACCTGGTACCATGGAAGCGGGGGCTGAATCCCCCACAGCCAGCTCTCAGAGCCTGTGGTTTCCCTACCCCTCCTCCCCTTATGTTTCTGTGTCTTCCCCTCAGGTGAGTAGTCCGTGAGCATGCCAGCAGTGCAGAGGTGAGGTCTGGACTGGTGTGCTGGCATTGGAGGGATCCTGGACACTTCCAGGACCAGCGCCATCCAATGGAGGTGGTGGCAGTGGTCCGGATCCATGAAATGCCAGAGACTGCCCCTGACTGAACCGGAACGTACCATATACTGGTGAGGATCCAAGGGGATACACATTATGCTTTGGTGGATTCAGATTTTAATCAAACATTGATCCACCAAAGCTTGGTTCAAGGGGGAGGTACTGGGTATGGCACATTTTATGAAGATTCAGTGTGTGCATGGGGATATTCATAAATACCCATAGATGCTGGTAAAAATCCAGTTTGGGGGAATAAATTCTAATATCGAGGCAGCGGTGAGCCCACACCTCACCCACCCACTAATTCTGGGGACAGATTGGCTGGGGTTTAAAAGCATAATCAAGCAAGTGGTGTAGGGTGGGTCCTGCAGTCGAACAGTGCAGGGGAATTCCAGTGTGACGTTGGCAGGGTAAGCCATCCCAGAGCCGTATTCATCAGCTCCACATCATAGTGACACTGATGTTCACGAATACCCACAGGTACCAGTAAAAATCCGATTTTTACCCCCGGCCCACTCAGGGTAGAAATTCCCTAGTGGATCAGGCATGAGACGAGACCCTGCGACATGCTTTTGACCAAGTGAGAATAGTTGATGATCAGAATTTCCAGCTGAACGTGGCACTCTCTCACTCATACTTTTCTGTAATTTAAGGATAGGCTGTATCGAGTGATGCAGGACATTCAGACCAAGGAGCGCCCGGTGCTGTACATAAGACGCAAGCTCTTGATGCAAGAGACTAAGTACAGTGCCATTGAAAATGAATGCCTGGCCATCAAGTGGGCAGTTCTCACCCTCCAGTTCTACCTGCTGGGGTGCCCTTCTGTTTAGATCACACCCCATTCCAGTGGCTCCATCACAGGAAGAATGCCAATGCGTGGATCAAGTCGAGTTTATTTTTATAGCGTTTTTAATGATAGACATTATTGCAAAGCAGCTTTACAGAAAATTAAAGACTTTAAACATGAGCTAATTTTATCCTTAATTTATCCCCAATGAGCAAGCCTGTGGTGATGGTGGCAAGGAAAAACTCCCTCAGACGACATGAGGAAGAAACCTCGAGA
>JANZLB010000005.1:16772725-16786129 GCA_026167865.1 Notarius quadriscutis | reverse complement strand
TTCGCCCGTAGTCAGCTGGGATAGGCTCCATCTTGCCTGCGACCCTGTAGGACAGGATAAAGCGGCTACAGATATTGAGGTTTGTATATAGGCAAAGAGAAAATAACAGATAATGTCCTGTAAACTGGTCATTGTGGCTTTGTTGCATGGTTCAGAAGTTGTTTAACAGTGCCAGGGTCGTGTGAGACAGAGATAATATTAGTTGCGGTGCAAATATTCACAATCCACCTCACTGCTCACACCTCAAATCTAAAGCAACATTAATAATTCTCATCTTAGTGAAGCAGGTTGAAACCATGAAGCTCTCTTTCTTTCTTTATATTTGTATATGTGCATAAATGTCAAATATAATACACTGTAAAAAAATGGTTTGTTGTTTTAACTTAAAAAAGTTTGTAACCAGGCTTCCTTAAAAGTTTGAGTTCACTGAAACTCATGTAGTAAGTTTGCACAAAGAGGCAATCGAGTTCACTTTTTATATGAGTTTCAAGGAACTCAAAATTTTAAGGCAGCCTGATTACTAACATTACGTTAAAACAGAAAATCATTTTTACAGTGCATTATAATAACAAATTTAATCTGATCTTGCTGAGCTTTTCTTTCTTTCTTTCTTTCTTTCTTTCTTTCTTTCTTTCTTTCTTTCTTTCTCAAATTCTACCCACCTTTTGTTTTTGCCTATATTCATTAGTAACACACCAAAAACAAGAAGGGCATTCAGTAGAGTGCATACCTCCGCCAAGCCACATATTCAGATTTGCATCAAAATCTAATCAATTATTCCTTGGTTCATGGCTCACCTTTCTTCAAAATTTTATCAAAATCCGTTCACTACTTTTTGAGTTACACTGGGAAAAGTAAAAAAAAAAAATTCTAGATCTGCATTCATATCTTGATTCAGGATATACATACATATCTGTATTTGCATCAAAATGTAGTCAATTGTTTCTTGGCCTATGGTTCACCTTTCCTCCAAATTTTATCAAAATCCATTCACTACTTTTTGAATTACGTTGGGAAAAGACAAAAAAAATACTGGATCCGCAAACGTATCTGGGTCCTGAATCCACATACATGATCAGATTTGCAGCAAAATCTAGTCAACTGTTGCTCAGCCCAAGCCCCACATTTCCTCCAAATTTCATCAAAATCTGTTCACTACTTTTTGAGTTACATTGGGAAAAGTAAATTAAAAAAAATCCTGGATCTGCATACATATGGATTCAGGATCTACATACATATCTGGATTTGCATCAAAATCTAATGAATTGTTTCTTCGTCCATGGGTCACCTTTCCTCCAAATTTCATCAAAATCCGTTCAGTACTTTTTGAGTTATGTTGGGAAAATACAAAAAAATCCTGTATCTGCATACATATCTAGGGCCTGGATCCAAATACATGATCAGATTTGCAGTGAAATCTAATCAATTGTTTCTTGGTCAAAGCTCCACATTTCGCCAAATTTCATCAAAATATGTTCACTACTTTTTGAATCGCATTGGGAAAAGTAAAAAAACAAAACAAAAAATCCTGGATCTGCATACATATCTGGATTCAGGATCTACCTACATATCTTTATTTGCATCAAAATCTAATCAATTGTTCCTTGGCTCATGAGTCACCTTTCCTCCAAATTTCATCAAAATCTGTTCAGTACTTTTTGAGTTATGTTGGGAAAAGACAAAAAACAAAATCCTGGATCTGCATACATATCTGGATTCAGGATCTACATACATATCTGGATTTGCATCAAAATCTAATCAATTCTTTCTTGGCCCAAGCACCACGTTTCCTCCAATTTTCATCAAAATCCGCTCGCTACTTTTTGAGTTACGTTGGGAAAAGCCAAAAAAATCCTGGATCCACATACATGATCAGATTTACAACAAAATCTAATCAACTATTCCTCAGCCCAAGCCCCATGTTTCCTCCAAATTTCATCAAAATCTATTCACTACTTTTTGACTTACATTGGGAAAAGTAAATTTTTAAAAAATCCTGTATCCAAATACGTATCTGGATTTGCATCAAAATCTAATCAATTGTTCCTTGGCCCATGGGTCACCTTTCCTTCAAATTTCATCAAAATCCATTTACTACTTTTTGAGTTATGTTGGGAAAAGCCAAAAAAATCCTGGATCTGCACACATATCTAGGTCCTGGAAACACATACATGATCAGATTTGCAGCAAAATCTAAGCAATTGTTCCTCAGCCCAAGCCCCACGTTTCCTCCAAATTTCATCAAAATCTGTTCACTACTTTTTGAGTTATGTTGGGAAAAGACAAAAAGATCTTGGATCCGCATAGACATCTGGGTCCTGGCTCTACATGCATGATCAGATTTGCAGCAAAATCCAATCAAATTGTTCCTTGGCCCAAGCCTCACATTTCCTCCAAATTTCATCAAAATCCATTGACTACTTTTTGAGTTACGTTGGGAACAGGCAAACAAACTGAAGCGAAAAAGCATAACGTCTTCCAACAAAGTTAACGAAGGTAAAAATCTCAGTATGTGCTATAAATCTTAACTTGAATCATTACATTAAACAACATACACTGTTAGTGTTTAGACTGATTGGTGTCTGATTGGTAAAGATGTTTTCATCATGTAGCCCTTTCTAAATATGATTTTTGTCTGACATAGGATTTTTTTTTTACTAGATGCCAATCCAGAAAGGAATCTCCTGCTAGAAACTACACTTTAAAATATTACATGAAATTTTGGACAAAGCGTGAGCCGAATTCCCACAACCTGTACAGTTTCATGACTCATTTGTTGTTTGAGAGGTAGGCATGCTGTGTGCTAATGATGACAGAATACCACTGAGTTATTAGTCCTTAAAGCTCATTAATGTTCGACAGATAAGACCAGTATTATCCTCTCGGACTAACTGCAGATTTCAGAAGGAAGGCGCCTGGTTCTTTCTTGGCCTATCTGGAATTTGGTTTATGACATTTATCAGTTTCTACACACACACCCTCGCACGAGAATCCTTGACCATGATCTGCCACGTAGGCCGCTACTTTTATCGTCCTGTTTTAAAGCTATTTTACTGCCTGAGAAGATTACGAGATTAGATGCGCTGTTATGTTTTTTTAATTATTATTATTATTATTTTTTTTTTTGTAAAAGACTGACTTTGTATTTGATCCTCCTTTATCACAATTCCAACTTGTTTTGTATTTGATTAGAACAAATCCTGCTGAGATGGAGTGAAATGCTTGGCTGCTTAAGGTTTTTATAATTCTGTGGTGACATATTAATTAGGCATCTGGTGTATAATTTAACAAACATCGAATGGAAATAAATGAATAGGCTGAATGTGTTTATGTAAAAATATAACCTTGACATTTAATATCAGCTTGCAAGGCCCAAGTCAGCTTTCGTTTCAAGCGAAGAATGTGCACCTTTTTTTTTTTTTTTCCTTCTCCCAAACTGCACATCATATCCTAACACACTGTTTCAATTAAACACTTAGACACTTACACACTGGTATGGCTGTCGGCTTCAGTGACTAACATTAAAAAACCTTTCGACAGTAAACTGTGATAGTCTCACGGACAAAAAAAGTAATTGCTTCTCAGTCATGGAGTAATGGGATAGGACAGGACATTTACAGTAAGCAGTTTTTCTTTTTGTCTCTAAGCAGACTTAAATACTGGACGTGTGGAACACGTCACAACAAATATATAATCGAAAGCTCAAACAGAAAGCACGAGATGTACATTTTTCTATGATACATCCAAGAAAAAAATATATGAACAGTTCAAAAGAGCAGTTTATGCAAATTATAAGCTTGTAAGGCACAAACAGTGACATCTATTCATAAGTACTTTTAAAAAGATCATTCCTATTAACTCAGTCATTAAAATACTGTACAACATACACATCTGATTTTTTTGACAGATGAAAGGCCTGTTGTAACATTTATTTAATCTTAATATAATAATATTAATATAAACTTTGCTAATTCTCTTTTTTGACATGTTGAAATATGAATTTCTCCTAGGGGAGTATAAATATATAAGAAAAAAAAGCCAACATCCTATGAGTCAGGTTGATTGAATGCATATAAAAAGCCTCTTCCAGAGTAGATCTACTGCACAGTCGTGAAGTTTCTGCTCTTTTGGTCTACATGTCACTGTTTATTACTGGGTGGTTTTCATTTCTTGCTCACTGTAATGTTTAAACAAAAATAAAAATAACCCAAAATGTACTTTATATTATACCACTTGCAAACACTCCTTCCCAGAGCAAATGGTTTACCAGTAGACCAGTGGATTTTTAATGGCTGCCTCGTGTCAAAAACATGTTGTACATTTTCCAGGAATCTCTGAAGCAAGCCAGTTGTCCATGGCTAATTTGTTTTAGGATGTGGTTTTTTTTTTGTTTTTTTTCTTGAGATGGTCAGATGCTTTCTTGCTTGGTGATTGTAGGTTGAGGAATGGCTGTTGGCTGTTTAGGCACCGTAGCTATGACGCCCTGGGCCAGTTTGTAATGCTCAGAGCTGGAAGCTGGTGGAGGAGATGGGATTGGAGTTTCGGGTGTGGCTGTGAGCACAGAAAGTAAGAAGATCCATCAAAGACACGCCAAAAGTTCCACAGAACAGCACTGCAAGCATATGCAGTAAGAGCTTTGAAATTTCTGAAGGCATTAGAAAGTGTAAGAGAGAATAAATAACAAGGGCTTTTCTGGACCAAGTAAGCCTGATTAGTTCACCAAAAGGATTATTACAGGAAGCTTGCTTGGCTCCGCCGTACATGGAAGGGTGAACAGGAAAAACTTAGTACGGCATGAAGAACTTACACATTTGTCCGTTGTGAATTGGAGTGGCCATGCTGGTGGTCACAATGACATTGTTGCTGAGGTGCTCGTGGACCAGGTGTGGATGCAGAGACGGAGGAGCATGGGGGGTCTCATTAGCAGAACCTGTCGTGTAAACATGAAAACATCAAGGTTCATCCAGCTTGACTTTGGGGATACCTTAAGAAATGTTCCAAATCAGACTGATGGTCATGTATTTTATTCCCAGAATTCTTATTATTACCTCCAAGAAGCATCTCCTGCAGGAGGTTGTCGATCTTGGCCATCCCGAACAGCTTAACGAACTGGATTTGCTCGATCATTTGCCAGGTGATGCTCTGTAGTGTGGGTAACAGAAGCAGCAACTCGCCGAATCGTCCCCGTGAATCATACTGCCGGTCGTTGATGTAGTCTTCTAAACTGACCTGCACCTGGTAACGCATCCGCTTGATCTTGCTCGGATCACTCAGACCTTTGGCATCTACCAATGACCAGAGAACATGAATGCACTCATGATTTACATCTAGGCAAATATAGTATGATTTCTAAATGATGCTCATTTCTGGGATCTTAGATCTACCTGGATCAAAGAACACAATGGCCTTCAAGCAGGCATATTCATTATCATCTATTTGGAGCTCCTGGAAAGGAAGGACCAACTCATCAAGGATCCTTACTGCTACCCGGCCTACTTCCAACTCTGGACAGTTCCGAGGAATTATATGGTCATTGCCTATAGGGAAAGGAGAATCACACACAACTGTAATAATGGAGGACCAATATACTGTAAGTAGTCCAATTTATGGTTCAATACTGAACACCTTACCTAATAGCAGAAGGTCCTTGTAGAGCATGGAACGCTTGGCAGCTCCAAGCAGGAGGTGTTCTCCAGCATGAGCTCGGAGCAAAGCCACCTGAAAACCAGACAAAACACAAAAAAATCTAGTTCATCTCCAATCCCCAACCTATGCATCTTCACACCTCCTTTAAACACTATAGATGTACTAGTACTTTGAAAGAAAATATTCAGAAGCTGTGTGTCTGGGGGACGAGAGCTTTAAACGGTTAAAAAAATAAAAAGTTAGAGTTCATATCATCAAATGCAAGGTTCTCAGAGATTTGCAGAGATTTAGGAGAAAGGCACTGAGAAAGTCTGTTTGCAAGAAGATGCAGTGTCATTCATGAGCAACGTCCACAAATCAGTTACCACATCCTGGTGCTTACATTGTTAATGATTCTGTAGGTCTTAAGGAGCATGTAAGTTTTCAAACCAGCTCATCACTTTCTAACTAGAGACATCAAAACACATTAACCACTAGCACTTCAGATTCCCCCACACCAACTCCTTACTCCTCCTGTCTCCCTATCAGCCCTCAACCTTTTAAACATTTGAGACATATTTTTGGTTAAAAAATGACAATGACCCCTCTGAATGGATGTTCATTACAGCGCTGGACATTTCCCTCCTATTATCAAGCAGACCTTTTAGCGATTCCTTGCTTTGAAGACACCGACTGATTCGAATGCTTTTTCCATGATGTTACAGATTCTTGTTTTAAGTCTTACCTGGTCATCCAATGGGAGGTCGCAGAAGGCTGGAATATATTTGGCCCACTCCACCAGTACCAACAGTTGCTGCTTCATAGATTCACACACATCTGTAATTGTGGCTATCTTTTTTGTTCTGATATCACCGTTCATGATCGGACCTGGAGAGGAGATCTGAAGCATAGTGAGGGTCACTGTTAAAACTTGCAATCAACCATATCGTTGATGATGTATTGTCTTTTAAAGAGAACGAGCCAACCTGTCTGGACAGGACATCAGCTTGGATGAGTGCATTGATAGAGGGAAAGCTGCTGTCCTCGTAACTGGACCTTCTGGTACTGATTCGGTCTCTTTCGTTCTGTACAGCTATGCCAAAAAAAAAAAAAAGTAATAAATGACTTGAGTCTTGAGTTCGAGAAAGTGATGAAGTGTTCATCACTCGTCACATAACCTCAATCACTGTGATGAGTCAATCTTAACCAAGCGGTCCACTTAGCAGAAGGAGGTGGAGCGCATAAGCATTGCCTCTATTAGTCGAGAGGGAAAATGCTCAAGGTTGGCCTGTTTATCAGTGTGCAATTATGATGCCTCTGAACTGTTTGCTCAGCACGAGTTAGCCATAGACTTCAGCGCATTGTCGAGTGAACATTAACAAGTTGTCTGTTTCACTCTGATGTCGCAATACACTCTGCATAGCAGGCTTCTCTCAGTCCCGCAAGGCACATGAGCTTGCTTTCAGTCCTGTTTTGGCTTTAATTCATATGCGACAAAACAACATAAAAGTGGTGCATACCTTCTTTTTTCATTCCGGCCCGAAAGCATTTCTTAAGCCTACAGTATCTGCATTGGTTCCTCTTGTCTTTATCCACTATGCATTGTCTGTTAAACCTGTAAACACAAAGATTTAATAGTCTTATTCAATTATTTTGGATGTCCAGGAAGACATAACTCAAAGAGATCTGAGAAAGGTTGATTGTAGGACATGCGAAGTCGACCTGCATGAGTACATGTGGTTTTTGCGAACACTGCGTCTGAAGAAACCCT
Source organism: Notarius quadriscutis (assembly GCA_026167865.1). Classification (NCBI taxonomy): domain Eukaryota; kingdom Metazoa; phylum Chordata; class Actinopteri; order Siluriformes; family Ariidae; genus Notarius; species Notarius quadriscutis. The sequence continues at coordinate 16,778,733 of JANZLB010000005.1, read as the reverse complement.
TGCAGCCATCACAGCTGGATGCTCCATAGTGTTTTCCTGTTGCCCGGTCGCCACAGATAGCACACAGAGTCCCTGTGCCCAAGTGGTTGGCAGCATTCAGGTTGGCACCCTCAGCTGGCGAGGAGTCTGAAAAAGAAGGTTGACTGCTTATAGAAATTTTGCAAAATATCCATTTCACTAATACTGTTTAAGCTTCTTCTGCTTAAACTTTAATTAATTAGGTTGTAAGAACATGGTGACTTTACGTTTTCTGTATATACACCACAAAGTATAAGTTGAGGAGCAATCATTTTATCATGTATTATGTACGCATGCTTAAATACAAGTGACGAAGGCATTCATAATTCTGATGCGTTTATTAGCCAGGTCTCTTTCTTTCATTCTATCAGATTAAAAAAAAGACAACAGGAAAGCAACGGGCAAAATGCCATGTCAAGGCAGTAAAAAAAAAGGCGCTACGATTAATCAGGTGTAAATCATTTTGTTGGAAAGAAAATATGAGGAGTGTTTGCTTCAGTCATCCAGCCGTGATTAGAGCTAAAAGAAATTTCTAACGGATAATATTTCAAAAAATATTTTGGAAAAACTATTCAAAGAAATATTGCTGTAATACATAACTGATTAGCCCAAATGGGCAAAATGAGAAAAACAACAACAACAACGTGTTTTGTTGTTTACTCTTGTATCAAATACTCAAAGGAGCACAGAGTGATTGCATTAAAGCCAAACAGATTTCTTCAGCTGATCAAAGGGAAATGTGCTCCGTGATAGCACTGTTCATTGACTCCTTTTGAACCGAGTCATTATCTGAATGGGCTAGAACGTTAGACAGATGTGGAAATCATATTCATCACCGTTTAACTCTTTACCCCTTAATCACGACATATGACGCCCCTGTGTATATCCCTTAATGACCTCATAAACACAACTCATCAGTCAAAGAAAATACAGATAAATGTACCATTAAATAGCTATTTAAATGCTCAGTGGTGTATTAGGTTGAAGTGCAGAAAAGATGTTCGAACATGACCCAGAAATGAATACATACATTAAATCAATATGCCGGATCGAGTTAATGGAATCAGTTCGATTTCTCATGAAAACAAGCCATGGGAGAATAAACAACTGAATGGTTCAGTGACATCTTCTACAGTCTGGGTCCATTTATCTTGCATGTCAAGCATCCCTGGAAATACTACTCTGAACAGACATCTTATCCTCAACCGACCAACTTGAGGTAAGAAGAGCTGGATGGAATCACATTGGGATTTCTGGCTGTGCAACTCTTGGGATGAAACACAATCCTAGCTTGCCTACAAGACAGAGCTTGTAGCCATAATCTCTCTCAAAGCTCCTTGCGTTTCAGTCTCATGCATACTGCCCTGCTGTCCCAGTCCCAATCAGTGTTGAACATTCAAAATAAGTCACAGAAGGCACACAGCACTGCACACCTTGAGTCATCCTCAAAAGTCTATAAAAGAGCGTGAAACTCATTAAACATCATCATCGCACACTTGACCAAACATTCACTAACCGATATAAACTCAAAGGACTCAAAGTTCAGCTGGGAGGAGGACTCACCTGTGCTCATGGTGAGCACTTGCATGTTCTCGAACTCCAGGGTGGTGTAGGCCGGGTCCAGGGCCTCGCTATAGTCTGCCATCTCCATGTCTGCTAGTGCTTTGGACAAGCGCATTCTCAGCTACCTGACACTGGGGGCAAAGACTTGTGCTCTTCAGTGGAGTTTGACCCCCCCCCCCCCTTCTCTTAGAGCAAGCCCCGCCCCCTTCGAGAGGTAGACACCTCTGAGTGACATGGGCCATGTCCTCTAGAGCAAAGATGAAACTGACTTTGATTGACAGTTCAGACCGTCCCAGTTCTGGAGTGGGGTGGCCCTTAAGGTTAATCATTTTCTTGCTTTTCAAATGCTAAATCAGAATTTGTTTTTTTTAGATATGGACAAACACCTCTCTCTCTCTCTCTCTCTCTCTCTCTCTCTCTCAAGTACATCCCGTCCCTGTTAGTTACACCAATCTTGTCCAGTTTTCAAATATATACCTTGTATTTTATTTTATTTTTTTACCACAGTCTGGTCCACTGAATACGATCGCAAATATAACTGATATGTTATATCTGGTTAAAGTGACCAAGAAAGGTTCCTCGAGTTGTATTATATTATGTAATCACTAAATTCAGACTGAAAAGCAGCCAGCCTTGTTTGCAAGTCTCGTTTGGTAAGTCTGTGTTAATTCTTACACAATAAACAACAGCAATGACTCTTACAAGCAGCAAATTATGACCTTTGTGTCAAAGAACTCATTGTTCATTGAAAACCCATATGCACATGATCTGTCACTTTGGGTCCAATGATGGAGAACAGCACACTCAACATAATGCTAAACTTCATCATTTATTATAAGTAGTGTAATAAACAAATTATGTCCCCTGAAACCAAACCAAATGCCATGAACCAACATGGCTTCCATATCAGATCCTCTGTGGCAGTTTATCCAATCACATGCATTCGTGTAAATGATTTAGCTGAAGGCAGGTCATCGGACCAGAGACTAGCTATAGGGGTCGAGACATTAGTTTAAAAAGGGGAGCACAGAGTTTCATCGACTTTTCATTTCATTTGCCCTCTTTGGTCTGATTAGTGACCTGACGACATGGCTGATGACAAAAACCGAATGTTTAAAGACAGACGAATGAACAGAGAAGTACTGTATGTGTTAATTCTCCACTTCAAGTTCAAAACTGATGTGTCTTACACACCATGGTGTGAGTCAAAAGAGGCAACATCATCTCAAAGTGTGACTTTCTTTCACCAAAGACCGTTGGTTTGAGCCAGATGGACTGGTTTGAGTTTGTCAGAAACTGCTGATCACAACCGTCTCTAGAGTTTACACAGGATGGTGCGGAAAACAAAAAAAACATTGAGTGAGTAAGGGACAGTTCTGTGGGTGGAAACGAACGCCTTGTGGATAAGAGGCATCAGAGGAAAATGGCCAGTGGTGGGTTTCCCAAAAGCCTCTTAACGCTAAGAGCGTCTTAACTAGGAGAGAGAGAGTGTTCATTGTGCTGCTTGCGCTACCATTTAAAGATGATCTTTGTGCTACAATGCTTTTGGGAAACTCAGCACAGACTGGTTCGAGCTTTTTTGCCAGGAAGGCTATAGTAACTCATAGCCAACGTGGTGAGCAGAAAAGCATCTCAGCATGCAACAGAAAACAGAAGAGCGCATTGGGTTCCAGTCCTGCAGCCAAGAACAAGTTTCTATTAAAGTGGCCGATGAGTGTATAATGCCATAAAGTAGTGGGGCTTGTAGTGGGTCTTAGTCTTTGTCTGTTTGCTGAAGGTAAAGTGATATAAAGTGATAAAAAAAACGAGTGATATGACCTGATTAAGTAACATACCAAGGCCATAAAAGACTTGAAACTCAACAGCTCACTTACTACTTAGGACACAGTTTTCATCTATCTTTCATCTTAAGTAGATAATAGTGAAGTAAGTATCACTTGAAATAAGAGTGGCACAATCCCTATAATTGTATGATAATCTTATGATAAAGACTTTGTCACGGTTATTATCCATAAACCGGTTTGGATCTGATGTCATTCTTGTGAAATACAGTACATTATATTTTACATGCTGACATGCAGGGGTAGTTTAATCCAAGGGGACAGTACTGGTTGGGCAAACAAGTTGAGCAAGTGCAAAAGTGTAAGGGCATGGGCAAACACAGGAGAGGATATATTTGTAGAAGGGAAAGTGACAGTACAAAGGGATGGGTCAACGTTCCCCAGATCAGAGACAGCAGTAAATGTACTCTCATGAATTTCAACTACGTCTACACACACACACACACACACACACACACACACACACACACACACAAATGTCACAAAATCCGTCAGTCGACTCACATGCTAACCAAGTGCACTCGCAAAATGCATTGTACAACTGGAACCATCTTTGGTACACCACAACTACGAGTCCACTTCACTGCTTGATTAATGTCATGATGCGCGTGATCCATATTGTTCTTAGTTACCGATATTCAATATTGGCTCTGGTTTGATGGCATGGATCATGAATTTTGCCAGAATTCTAGTGAAAATGATGCAGAAAATTAGCTAAATTAGCTGTGTTGTTTGGAGTCGCCTGGAAAACACCTAAACTTACGAGCAAACTGGCAATTTAGATATGGACAAGGAACACATCATGTGATATGTTCTATACTGTAAGTTCAGAATCTTACCGTGACATACTGTATTTATTAAAGAAACTCAACCGCAGTCTGATATTTTGTCACACTCAGCATCTTATAACAAACATCTTCTTCCTAACAACACTTCCGTTCTGTCATCTGTCAAAGTTCTGGCATCTTCATGCATTGTCTCAACCTAAACATGTCTTCCGAAATCTCTTATTTGCTCAAGAGCTTTGTTCTCGCCACACTGACAAGTAACCTGATGCGGATAAATAACACGGCAAATCAGTGACTCACACTGTGCAAATCTTATCTGGCTTACCATTACACTCTTTATCATAACTCACATCTTCCAGCGTTGTCTGATCTCTTCCTGATGGCCCTGAACACCTCTATAAAAGCTAATCCACAAGGTTATGGCTTTCTCCGTCACATGCAAATGCAAAGTCAGGGTGTTCGAACCAGACAAGTCCAGATCACTATCATTAGCTATTCCCTTGAGGTGGGAAAGTAATCCTAGTAAATCTGCATTTGAAAGTTTTGTTAAAATTGTCTAATTAGTAACCCACACAGGGAGAACTTGTGAAGTTCAGCGCAGACAGTAACCGGAGCTCAGGAGCCATCTGGGGACCCTGAGGAAGCTTAATATAAGATAAATATACAGGAATATTCACAAATTATACTTTTGGGACCATAGATATTTTTCTGACACTGGTAATGACACCGCTGCTTCAAGGAGTAATAGGGGAACAAAATGGTTTTTTATGGCTACTGGAATGATTCCTGATTGGGGCTTTAAAAGAATAATTAAGCTACTTTTTAACTAGACATGTAACTTTCTTCTACATTTGAAACACTACAGGAGGAGTTCTCAAACCTTTTGTCAAACTTTAATAAACTAAATTCCCTGGACCTTCAAATGCTCAGCACAGATTTAGTTCGTGAACATTATTTAAATCTACACAACAAGATTTTTTTCTATTTATTAGAGCCATACATACAGCTTTTTATTCCTGAACTTTCCAGCAACAGAGTAGGTTAGCTCCAAGTTGATGTATATGTTTATTATATTTAACCATTATTCTCTGAAGGCGAAGTGAATATCGGTGAATAATAACTTAGACGAAGTCGAGGTTATTATTCACCGATATTCACCGAGCCTGAGGTGGATTATTGTTTTGGTATAAATACAGAGGTGATTATTGAAAAAAAATCAGATTAAAAAATAATTTCTATCAAACTTCAAAAGTGGCAAGCAAATGTAATTACGGCGAGGCGCAGACTTGTCACTTATCTACGCCGACTCACATAAAATACTTAGTTTTGAAATCGATAAAAGAAACCATAATCCCACCTTATCTTTGAATAGTTTTAGACCAAACTTTGTAGCATTTTTAGTGCTTTTAGGAACAGCATTTTCTTTCATAACTTCTAATTCTTCCTCTTTTATGGTGACAAAGCGATTGGCCGGCATTTCCCAAGTTGTTCGAGATGATTATTGAGAAATAGTCTGAATTTCTCAAGCAATCAGCACGCACAATTTTCTATACTCACCTCCACGTTTATACTAATTATTATTATCAATATATTATATGCTTGATCAGAACTCACTAATAAATCTAACTTTGATAATGATGGATTGTGATTTGCACCACTGAACTGACCTAATAATAATAATAATAATAATAATAATAATAATAATAATAATAATAAAATAATCTGGGCGGCACAGTGGTGTAGTGGTTAGCGCTGTCGCCTCACAGCAAGAAGGTCCGGGTTTGAGCCCCGTGGCCGG
>JANZLB010000005.1:15621565-15633117 GCA_026167865.1 Notarius quadriscutis | reverse complement strand
TTGGGCTTCCATGCTTAGACTGCTGCCTCCGCGACCCGGCCCCGGATAAGCGGAAGAAGATGAGATGAGATGAGACTTACAAATTAGATCTGCCTGTGCATTACTGTATTTCTAACTCATTTCACATATCTCTTTTGAAACCTGTTGTCTCAGGTCCGTTGGACGAGACAACAGTTGGTCCGATGTCACGCCCCCACCTCCAGTGTACATAGAAGGCACCCTGGTGTATGCTTTCCACCAGTTGCTGGACTCCAGAAGGAGAGGAGGGACTCTGCAATACCTAGTTGACTAGGAGGGCTATGGGCCCAAGGAACGTAGCTGGGTTCCCGCACGAGATATCCTGGATCTGGCGTTGGTGGAGGAGTTCCATGAGCGTCATCCAGAGAAGCCCGTGCCTCGGCCTAGGGGCTGTCGTAGGCGCCGTGTGTCCAACCCTCCTGGCAGTCTGTGCAACGATGGTTCCAGAGGTCGTCTGTGGTGACGGCCCTCTGTCCAGCACCACGGCAGTTCTGATGGCTTTCTCAGGAGTGTTCCCAGTAGCATGGGTGGCGGTCATCATGGTTGTCCCTCGTCCCTCATCCCTCGGCCTCCTTGGACTCCTTGGGAGGGGGACTGTCATGCTTCCAGGCTCATCCAACACGCAGGACTTCATTTCCCACAATCCTCCCACGTGCACTCCATCAGCCAACCTGGAGCCACTTCCTAGGAGTGGTTCCCCTGAGTTCTAATCACCATCATCACTTGTACCTTTTTGTTTTTGTCTGTATTTATATCCCTTTGTTTGTTTTGTTCTTTGCACAGTATTGCCTCTACATTTCGTGAGCCTACTGAGCGTTATTATTCTGATTGCTTACCTGTGTATGACCCTTATTGCCTTCCGTTTTTTTCCCATTTTGCCTAGCCCTTGTGTGTGTTTGCCTGTTTCTCTTGCTTCCTGGTTTTTTGATCCTTGCCTGTTTCCTGAGCACGATTTGTCTAGCCCTCGTTACTGTTTTGGATCTCTCAGTATTGACCTGGCCTGGCTTTTGTACACTGTCTTTTTTCATTGTCCTCATTAAAACCTTGAGTTTATTCACAATCTATGAGCGTCAGGTTTGTCACAGCTGCGTTACATTCTGTATGTCTCTAACCCTCTCTGCATGTGTTGATTCAGCTATCAATTTTCCCCTGATGTCTGCCTTTATTGTATCCCATAATATTGTAGGATCTATTATTTCATCATCATTTTCCTCCATATATGTTTCTATTTCTGTTTTTATCTTCTTTCTTTGTTCATTATTCAATAGCCCCACATTTAGTCTCCACATTGTATGATGCTTTCTGTTATTTAAATTTATTTTTATATAAAGTGGATCATGGTCTGACACATCAACCCCTCTAATTACACATTCCTTCACTCTGTCATGATCACTTACATTCATAAGAAAATAGTCTGTCCTTGAGTGGACTTTATGAGCTGCTGAGTAGTGTGTATAATCCTTTTCCAGTGGATGTAAATGCCTCCATATGTCTATAATCCCATCTCTTCCAATGACACGTTTATGAATTTTGTTAACTGCATTTTGGTTAAGACTCATAGTATCTGTACTGTGGTTCATAATGACATTGAGATCTCCTCCAGAAATTAGAATTCACTCTGTTTCTACCACTATTACATCGAACAACGTCTTGAAAAACTTTTTGTCTCTTTCTGGTGGTGCATAAATATTTACCAGCATTATTGGTTCATTATCTAGTCTTCCCCTTACTATAATATATCTTCCCTCTTTATCTTTGCATTCTTTTTCATAGTCAAATTTAATTGTGTTTGATATTAATATTACAACTCCTCTTCTGTATCCCTCTTTATATGAACTGTAATGTATGTTTCTGTACCCATATCTTTTCAGTTTCCCATGGTCTTGATGGGACAGGTGAGTCTCCTACAGGAATACAATTTGTGGTCTTTCTTTTGTCAATTTTGTCATGACCCTTTCCCTTTTCTTTGGTATGTTTAAACCATTAACATTCAGTGACATATGAAACATATGAACCATGTTAGTCATTTTTAAAATTTTGTTACTCCTGAAAAATGTGCTCCCAAAACAGTGCTGAACACTACAAACATGATCATTTAACAACTCAACACAAACCTGGTATAACACAAACTTCCAGATACGGGGTAATTGTTTTTTTCTGCCCCAGATCCCCGTTGGTGGGTATAGGGGAAATTCTCATCTATTCTGAGGGCCCCTATCTAAACCTAAGACTACACACATCTTGTGTGGTTTCACAGTGTCTAGACATGTCCAACTGAAATACCTTGACCTCACTCAGTCGGTTCTTGCTGCTTTGTATAAACTAAAGAAGTCTGGAAATTTTCAAATGTTCTCTCTGTGGATCAGTTCACTTGCATCTCAGTCATTTCAGTTTAATACATGGACAGGTTCATTCAGTACTCACATTTCCTTGTCTCGGCTGTCCAGTTTTATCCTCTAGTTCTGCTTTTCCCACCTAGTCCTGTTGTCCATATATGTAATTTTCCCCCTTATTCCACAGTGGTATCTCCTTTGTTAAGCAACACTTTTATGATCTCCATCGGTAATCCTATAGTCTTTCTCTTGCTCTGTATGTGGTTTCCTGTCTCCCTTCTTTCCTCCTCACTTTCTGCCACTCTATCGCCCCGCATATCCTCCCCCCTCCTGTAGGATCGGTGTACCCACCAGGTACATCCACCTTGTAGCCTCTTTCCTTCATGTCTCCTGCTGCTTCCCTGGCACTTTCATATGTCTTTACTCTGTTGATCCAGTGTATCCATATTTTCATAAGCGATGTTTGAAAGTGTATTCCTTTTTCTTTCAATATTTTTTAATGGCTGCATATGACTTTCATTTATGGGCAATCTTGGCAGGGTAATCATTATCAAAGAAGAATCGTTTACCCCCTACCTGTATTTTCTTTTGCCATGCTTCCTTCAAAATAGTTCATTTTATTTCAAACTGTAGGAAGTTTAATCACAATCGATCTAGATGTAGCTGTCAGGTTTGGTTTTTGAGTGAGGGCTCTGTGTGCTTGCTGAATCTGAAGATCGGTTTCTTCAAGTAGCTCAAGTTCAGTTTTAAGGAGTTGTTCCAGGTATTTGATAATGGAGCTTCCCTTGCTGTCCTCTGGTAGGCCAAAGATTCTGATATTGTTTTTCCTTGATCTTCCTTCGAGGTTGGCTATTTTTCCTTGCATCCATTGGGTCTGCTCCCACATCTCCCTTAATGTGTCATTTGCCTCTGTCTGCCACTCTTCCAGTTCATCGATGTGTGTCTATGCTTTGGTGATGCTCTCTTTCTGTGCTTGTAATTTGTTGTTATATTCTGTGAACTTACATTTTATTTCTTGTTGCAGGCTAGGGATTTCTTCCTTCATCTCTCTTTTCAGCTCATCTTTGAAGTTGGTTAGCTCGTGTCTTAATTCCTGTTTAAGTTCTCTAATGTCTTTGTAATAGTGACTAGCCCAGCTTGTAGCATCTCAGTGTGGTCTTGTTGGTCCATTTTCCTGGTTGTGTCTTCCTCGCTTTTGCTGACCTTGTGTTCAAAGATTTCTTCCAATTCAGGTTGGTCTTCCGCTTTATCTTGCTTTTTGTTGCTTTTCTGGCTTCTTTGTTTGCTTACCTCACTCATTCCTCAATTTGTCTGTCAAGTTACCATTATTTTGGGGGATTTATTTAACTGACTTGAGTGTGCTAATTAACTATGCTTTTACTCTTTCCGCCATTTTCCTGGAAGTCGGAGTTTAAATGTTTAATGGAGCATGTAGTTATGGGCGGGTCTTGTGGTAGCACGTCATGGGGGCATTTCAGTGAGGCATATTCTGGGGTAGCTGTCTCAGAGCCTTCCACATGAGCACCGTGTCAGAGTGATATGGAAAGGGTGGAGAGGCCCACCCCTCCTCGCTTTCTTGGGGATTCCCTTGAGGATTTCCCTTTAGGACAAACATAAGACAAGACTCTGCATCATGCTTTTAACCAAGTGAGAGTAGTTGATGGTCAGACTTTCCAAGCAAATGCAACACTCTCCTTCCCATACTTTGCAATTATTAAAGATAGGTTATACCGAGTGATGCAGGACACCTAGACCCATGATCAAATAACCAAGTTGTTAATCCCAAAGAACCATAGGGAACTTGTCTTCCATGTGGCTCACTTTAACCCTATGGCTGGACACTTAGGTCAGGATAAGACACTAGCCCAAAAAATGGCCTGGTTCTATTGGCCAGGGATTCACGGGGATGTCTGTAGATGGTATGCAACATGCTGTGAATGCCAGCTGGTGAATCCAGCAGCCACTCCAAAAGCACCCTTGCACCCTCTACCCTGATTGAGACCCCCTTGATTCATAAGTTTGTAAGTGAAGATGCATGTAATTGGGATAAATGGCTTAAACCCCTGTTGTTCACAGTATGAGAGGTCCTGCAAGCTTCCATGGGGTTCTCTCTGTTCTAATTATGATATGGGTGTAAGCCTTGCAGCATTTTGGATGTGTTGCGGGGAAATTGGGAGGTAGGACCTTCAAACAGTAAAACTTAAATTCAATACATTCTCGACCTGTACACAAAGCTCCACACACCCAATCACTTAACCCAGGAGAATTTGCGGCAGGTGCAAGAATGTCAATCCTGGCTGTACAACAGGGGTGTGTGCCTTAGAGAATTCACACCGGGAGATAAATTGATCATATTATTACCCACTGCGAACTCAAAATTACTCACTAAGTGGCAAGGGCCCTTTGAGGTCACATGGTGAATTAGGGACATTGACTATAAGGTGAGGCAAATGGATAGGGGCAGGGTGCTACAGATATATCACCTCAACCTACTAAAACCTTGGAATGAGGGGGTCCCTGTAGCATTGGCATTGATAGTTCTGGAGAGGGTGGAGCTGGGGCCAGAGGTAAAAACTAAGGTAACCACTCAAGCCACTCCAGTCCCCTGTGGAGACCACCTCTCACTGGCCCAACTCATGGAGGTTGCCAAGTTGCAAGCAGAGTTTTCCGATGTTTTCCTGCCCCTTCCTGGCTGCACACACCTCACAGAATACCATATTGAGATGCCCCCAGGGATGGTAGCGTGTAGCTGCCCATACCTCTTGTCCAAACACAAGAAAGCAGTGGTTTGGGACAAACTCAAGGCCATGCTTGAAATGGGAATAATCAAGGAGTCCCACAGTGATTGGAGCAGCCCGGTGGTCTTGGTCCCCAAGACCTACGGGTCAGTTTGGTTCTGTGTGGACTATGGAAAAGTCAACACAGTGTCTAAATTTGACGCATACCCAATGCCTCGCATTGATGAGTTGCTTGATTGATTAGGCACTGCTCACTTTTATTCGACACTAGACTTGACAAAGGGATATTAGCAGATCCCCTTGACTTCTCTATCCCAAGAAAAAACAGCTTTTTCCACAGTGGCTTACACCAATGTCATTTTTCCTTTTGGGTTATTTAGCGCTCGACAATATTCCAGCAGCTCATGGACAAAACCCTCTGTCTACATGCTTGGGCATGGCACCTAGAACACCTTGTCATGAGCCAACCAGGAACATCTAGGTCCTGATCCGATCTTTTACTCCACTCCCTGGATTTCCCTGAGCCTTCTCCATGCTGCAGCTATCACACCTGTCTCTCATCAGCTCATCCACAGCTGTATATTATACTGCTCGGAGATTCACTCGGCATAGGATTGTCTTTGCCTCACGCCACGTTATTTCACCTGTTTTTTCCATCCCCCCCAGTTTTGCTTCGGACTCTGTTACTTTGCTATTTTGCTGTGCACTTTGGGATTACTCCATTCCCTCTTGTTTGTATGACTTTTCCTGTTTGTTTTTTGGGACTGCAAGCACATTTCTCCTGCTGCAGGAGTATTCTGGACTCTTTACTTTTGTTTTGTGCCGCAAGCTCTTTTTTCCACTGCAGGGTTGCATTCAGGACTCAGTGACTTTTTTCCCTGCTTCCGTGCTCGTCTTGGACTTCCACTCTTCCTGTTTTGCGCTAGCTCCCATTTCCCTAATTTTCTGTTCTGGACTTTTCCCTGGATGCTGCTGTCCTTTTCCTGTGCCTCATGCTTCAAGGATTAAAACATTTTCTACTCCACTCCTATGCATGTGTGTCTGCTTTTGGGTCTAATCAGAACCTACAGTCATTTGGCCCATGACAGAACAATCTTGCTGAGAGGAATGGACCCAACAGACTTGGAAACAGTCAGACCAGTATTGACCAAACAAGGCTCTATTCTGGGTTACCATCAGCAGGAGATTGTGGCTGTCCACCAGAGCATGATGGCCATCACAGACACATTACAGAAACTCTCCTCTCAGATGGAAAGCCTCCAGAATGCAATCTCCAGTCAACCGGCACCAGTCAGCTCACCCATTGCTCCAACAGTTGTTCCGGCTTCACAACCCCACTGAGTGCTATGACTGCCTGCCCTGCAGCCTTATGATGGGGAGCCTGGGACCTGCCACTCTTTCCTTTCCCAGTGCTCCTTGTCGATGGATCTCCAGGCCTCCACTTTCCTTTCTAAAAGGTCTCGAGTTGCCCATGTTATCACACTTCTGATTGGAAGGGCTCAAGAGTGGGGAACAGCAGTCTGGGATGCTGGGGCCCCCTGTTGTTCAAGTTACAAGGAATTTTCTGAAGAGATGCAAAAGGTTTTTGACTGGTCACCCAAGGGCAAGGAGGCAGCTAGGCAACTAATGGGGCTCAAGCAAGGAAGCCAGCCAGTTTACAACTATGCCATTGAGTTTTGTACCTTGGCTGCAACTGTGGGCTGGAATGCCAGTGCCCTGTACAACACATTTTTTCATGAACTAAACAGCTCTGTACTGGATGAAATCATCCCTCACAACCTCCTCAAGACTCTGGATGGCCTCGTAGACCTAGCTGATTGGGTGGATACCCAGTTACACCAATGGAACCTGAGAAGGAGCCTCAGGTTTGAACCTAAGGTCACCATTTCCTTGTCTGAGGTTGCTGCTTCCCCTGAACTGGAGCCCATGCAGTTAGAACTTGGGTCACCCCGAGGAGAAAAGGTGCCACCATGAGACCAGGTCCTGCTTTTACTGTGGCAAACCCAGACATTTCATCTCTCATTGCTCATTAAAAGGGCCTGCCCACTAGTAGCAGCAGGAATATGGGTAGGTGGACTGACACAGTTTTCCCCTGCTGAGGGACCAATGCTTCCCGCTAAGATCATCTTTCAGAACAGGTATTACCTGGTTAAGGTGCTCATTGACTCTAGGACAGACCAAAGCTTCACCAGAAACTCCTTTGCAGAGAAGCTGGGGGTCAGCCTACAGAAGTTAGACTACCTTCTTGCCACCAGGGCACTCAACAGCACCAAACTCAGTCCTGTCTCCCACATCACAGAGCCGCTCACTCTTAAAAGTCTCAGGGAACCACGTGGAATCTATTTCTTTCTTCGCCATGAATATCTCTTATGAGTCTATTGTTCTTGGTCTTCCTTGGTTGCGCCTGCATAATCCCCATCTGAATTGGAGCAACAGTATAGTCCTCTCTTGGAGCACCTGCTGCTCGGCCACCTGCCTGTCCTTTGCCAAGACTCCCCTCACCTTCCAAGTCTCCAGTCCTGATGAGTCCATCGACCTTTCCAATGACCCTGCGGAATACCGGGACCTTAGTCAGGTGTTCAGTAAAGCCTAGGGCACCTCTCTCCCTCCTCATCGACCTTACAATTGTGCTATTGATCTGCTTCCTGGTACTACTCCCCCTAGGGGTCACATTTATTCTCTCTCCACCAGAGAGAGAGGCCATGGACAAGTATATATCAGAGTCTCTTGCAGCTGGCATCATTCATCCCTCGTCATCTCTGGCAGCAACAGGTCTCTTTTTTTGTGGTCAAGAAAGACAAGTCTCTCAGGCTATGCATTGACTATTGAGGCTTAAATGAGGTCACCATTAACAACTGCTACCCACTACTTCTCATGTCCATGGCTTTTGAGCTGCTGCAGTGGGCCCAATTTTTCTCCAAGCTGGGTCTCTGCAATGCCTTTCACCTGGTATGCACTAGGGAGGGAGATGAGTGGAAGACAGCCTTCAATATACCTACTGGACACTACGAATACTTGGTCTTACCATTTGGGTTCACTAACACACCAGCTGTCTTCCAAGCACTGATCAACAACATCTTACAAGATTTTATCAACCAGTTTGTCTTCATATACCTCAAAGACATCTTGATCTTTTCTCCCATGCTTGAAACTCACTGGTCCCACATCAGACATATTCTGCAGCGGTTACTAGAAAATTAATTTTTCACAAAGGCTGAGAAATATGAGTTCCATAAGCACACAATCTCATTTCTGGGTTTCATCATCTCCCCAGGTAAGGTCCAAGTGGACCTGGACAAGATCAAGGCAGTCTCAGACTGGCCCATTCCCTCCTCTCACAGAGAGCTGCAATGCTTCTTGGGGTTTGCTAATTTTTATCAAAGGTTTATTAGGAATTATAGTGCCATTGTTGCCCCTCTTACAGAATTCACATCCTCCAAGTGCCCCTTTCTCTAGAACAACCATGCTGAGAATGCATTCACATCCCTCAAGACCAAGTTTTCCACTGCACCCATCCTTATCATCCCAGACCCTATAGCTCAGTTTGTACTTGAGGTGGATGCCTCTGACATGGGAGTAAGGGTAGTCCTGTCCCAGAGATCATCAAAAGATGACAAGATGCAACCCTGTGCATTGTTCTCACACTGCTTGACTCCAGCTGAGCACAACTATAGTATAGGTGATCGGGAACTGTTGGCCATCAAGTTGGCCCTGAAAGAGTGGAGACATTGGTTAGAGGGGACTGAGACCCCTTTTATCATATGGACTGACCATAAGAATCTTGAGTATATCAAATCTGCTAAGTGACATAACTCATGCCAAGCCAGGTGGTCCTTATTCTTTTCACACTAACTTTGTGCTTTCCTTCAGACCAGGCTCCAAGAAAGCCAAGCCAGATGCTCACTCCAGACAGTTCACTGACTTTCAGCAAGATGCCACAGAACCTATCCTTCCCGCCCACTGCCTTGTGGCCACTGCCCAGTTCGACATCGAGAAGGTTGTCCAGGAGGCTCTGGCTAGTGATCTGGGTCCAGGTAACAGACCACCTAATGTTGTTTGTGCCCCTTTGTGTATGTTCCCAGGTGCTTCAGTGGGGACACAGTTCTCTTCTCGCTTGTCACCCTGGAGTGGCCTGAACTCTCTTTGTTATCAGGCAATGCTTCTGGTGGCCAACAATGTGGCAGGACATCAAGATTTTTGTGGTAGCCTATGACATGTTCCAAAAGCAAGACTGGTAACCAGCCCATGGCCAGACTATTAAGACTGCTACCTGTACCTCATCATCCCTGGTCCCACATTGCCATGGATTTTATCACTGGCCTCCCCAGTTCCAAAGGTAACACCTGTATTCTGACTATTGTTGATCATTTCTCTAAAGCGGCTCATTTTGTCCCTCTCCCCAAGCTTCCATCTGCTAAAGAGACTGCTGAACTCCTTATTAACCATGCTTTCAGGATTCACGGCCTGCCACTGGATATCGTGTCTAACAGAGGTCCTTAGTTTTCTTCTCACTTTTGGAAGGAGTTCTGTAAACTCATTGGAGCCACCCCTAGTCTTTCCTCAGGTTGCCATCCTCATACTAATGGTCAGACTGAACACACTAATCAGAGCTTAGAGATTGCTCTATGATGCTTGATCTCAGGCAACACATCTTCGTGGAGCCAGGCCCTGCCTTGGATTGAGTACACACACAATGGCCTCCTGTCATCCTCTATTGGATTGATCCTGTCCCAGTGTTGTCTTGGGTACCAGTCACATCTCTTTCCTGAGCAAGAGGAGGAAGTGTTGGGGTGGTGGAGGTGTGGTGAAATAGGATCCAAAAGCAGAATATGACTCAGACAGTAATCCAATAAATGAGGTGGTTTTAATCCAGGGAAAAGTAGCAAAAATAGTCCATGTAAAAAAGGAGACAAAAACTTGACAAAACAAACAAGGCAGACAAGGACAAGAAAAAAAAATGCTAGTGCAAAAAGCCATAAATAAGAAAAAGCTCGTGCAAAAAAACATGAACAAGGGAAAAACACTAGGGAGAAAAAAAACATGAAAAAGCATTAAGGCATAGAAACAGCGAGGGAAAACAAACGAGATGTTCTCTCAAAAACAGAGTCTGAGAATGGCCTATTTATAGACAGCAGTGAAAACCAGGAAGTGAGTTCAGGGGAGAAGGAATTCCTGTCCTGGATCCAGGATCGGCACTGGCGTGAGAGATCCATAATCTCCGGAGTGGATGTCCGGGGCGGAGCATGCCCAGATCTTAGACAGATCTAAGTGCAGAAAGGTGTTTATTTACAGACATGATATTTACAGAAACATGATGCAAGGTCAGAGTAACAAAAATAAATGAAACTGAAACAGAAAAAAGAATCATTAAACAGAGTCATTAACCAGAGTCATTAACATAGCTAGAAACAAATGTGACAAGATAAATAACTATGGTGACAGTGATAATACTTCACAAAGTCTTTGTTGCCAGCATTCTTTCATGAGCACACTGATTGTGCTCAAATCAGCAACAGGTGGATCCCACAATTAATCAATCCCAAGGGCATGCACAACGCGCTCTGTGCACATACAGTTGTGGTCAGAAGTTTACATACACTGACATGAATGTCATCTTGGAAATGAATGTCATGGCAATATTTGGGCTTTCAGTAATTTCTTTGAACTCTTCTTTTTCTGTGGCAGAATGATTGTCCAGCATACATCTTTAATTAAAAACAAAACAAAACTCGAACTTGGTCCAGAAGTTTTCATTTTCTTTGGGTTTTCTGAAATCAACACAGGGTCAAAATTATACAAACAGGGTCATAAATTTACATTCGCTCACTTAGATTATTAATTCAGAGGTGCTGAAACTTCCAAAATGAGCTTCATCTTGCACTGAAAAAATGAAAAAAAAAAAAATCCAACCTTTAAATAACCTCTGAAATAAATTTATTTAGAGAAAAACAAATTCCTCATCAAGAAATAATTATTTTCAACAAAAACACATGCCACAATTATTGCCACCCCTGCAATTAATACTTTGTACAAACTTTACAAGGGGTGCCAATAATTGTGGCGGGCACTGTAGTAAACCCCAGATAAAGGCTTTTTTGTGGGGACTTGAAATATTTTTATTGTTTCTTGTAAAAACAGAAAATATGAAGCAATGTTTACTCCTAGAATTCTCAGTAATTTTTGTGATTATTGTAATTAATAATAAGATAATAAATTAATAATAATAAAACTAATTGCAGTAATACAATGTAATTATAGAAGAAGAAAAAGAAGAAATAAAAGGAATACAGTATGTAAACATGACTTAAACATGACTCTTTTGATAAATTTTTTTTTTATTGTGAATGTGCACATTGATTACATTTTGAGATTTCAGTACTGATATTTGTCTGTGAAGATTCTCAGTCATCCAGGTCATAGTAATCTGTAGGTGGTAGAAGAGAGCAACTGGACTTGCTTGAAG
>JANZLB010000005.1:15610486-15621465 GCA_026167865.1 Notarius quadriscutis | reverse complement strand
TGTGTGAAAATCTGATGATGTTTTCGGTCATATTTATGCAGAAATATAGAAAATTCTAAAGGGTTCACAAACTTTCAGGCACCACTGTATATGGACAGGTTCATTCAGTACTCACATATTCTTTGTCTCATTGTCTGTCCGGTTTTGTCCTCTGGTCCTGCTTTTCCCACCTCGTCCTGTTGTCCATATATGTCGTTTTCCCCCTTATTCCACAGTGGTATCGCCTTTGTTAAGCAACACTTTTATGATCTCCATCAGTAATCCTGTAGTTTTTCTCTTGCTCGGTGCGCGCTTTCCTGTCTCCACTCTTTCCCCCTCACTCTCTGCCACTCCATCGCTCCGCGCATCCTCCCCCCTCCTGTAGGATCGGTGTCCCCGTCAGGTACGTCCACCTTGTAGCCTCTTTCCTTCATGTCTCCTGCTGCTTCCCTGGCGCTTTCATACATCTTCACTCCGTTGCTCCAGTGTATCCGTATCTTTATAAGTGGTGTTTGAAAGCGTATTCCTTTTTCCTTCAATATATATTTTTTAAATGGCTGCATATGACTTTCGTTTCTGGACAATCTCGGCAGGGTAATCATGATCAAAGAAGAGTCATTTACCGCCTACCTGTATCTTCTTTTGCCATGCTTTCTTCAAAATAATTTCTTTCATCTCAAACTGTAGGAAGTTTATCACAGTCGATCTGGGAGTAGCTGTCAGGTTCTGTTTTTGAGTGAGGGCTCTGTGTGCTCGCTGAATCTGGAGATCGGTTTCTTCAGGCAGCTCAAGTTCGGTTTTAAGGCGTTGTTCCAGGCATTTGATAATAGAGCTCCTCTTACTGTCCTCTGGTAGGCCAAAGATTCTGATATTGTTTTAACTTGATCTCCATTCGAGATCGGTTATTTTTCCTTGCATCCATCAGGTCTGTTCCCACATCTCCCTTAATGTATCATTCGCCTCTGTCTGCCACTCTTCCAGTTCAGCGATGCGTGTCTGTGCCTCGGTGATGCTCTCTTTCTGTGCTTGTAGTTCGTTATTTTCTGTGAACTTACGTTCTACTTCAGCTTGTCTTTGAAGTTGGTTAGCTCGTGTCTTAATTCCTGTTTAAGTTCTCTAATGTCTTTGTGAATAGTGGCTAGCCCAGCTCGGAGCATCTCAGTGTGGTCTTATTGGTCCATT
Organism: Notarius quadriscutis; assembly: GCA_026167865.1. NCBI lineage: Eukaryota > Metazoa > Chordata > Actinopteri > Siluriformes > Ariidae > Notarius > Notarius quadriscutis. The sequence continues at coordinate 15,620,304 of JANZLB010000005.1, read as the reverse complement.
TTCCTGTCTGTGTCTTCCTCGCTTTCGCTGACCTCGTGTTCAGAGATTTCTTCCAATTCAGGTTGTTCCTCCACTTTATCTTGCTTTTTGTTGCTTTTCCGGCTTCTTCATTTGCTTACCCCACTTATTCCTCAATTTGTCTGTCGAGTTGCCATTATTTTGGGGAATTAATTTAACCAACTTGAGTGCGCTAATTGACTATGCTTCTACTCTTTCTGCCATCTTCGGTGAACCCTCCCTCCATGGCTTTTTGTTCTGAGTACAGCACTGAGCAGGGGCTCGCAATGGGAATGCAGATGGCCTCTCCAGATGGCACATGCTCTGGCCCAAATTGCTTTGATGGGCAACTTGGAGCAGGGGGTGTTGTGATGGCAGGCTAAGAGCCGTCTCCCCCTCTGCAAATGTTCCTCACTGCACCATGGTGCTGAAGAAGACAGCACCCCATTCAATGCGCCAAAGTGAGCAGCAGTGGTTCAGCACCACTGGCCGAAGACAGCACCACACACACATGAGGGGATGAAGCAGTATATTACTGCACAACTGGTAGGTGCTAATTATAGCACATGCATTCACCCTCCCGGAGCTCACATCAGCGTATATAAGGGCTGCGCATGACAGAATGAATGAGTACATCCTTCAAATGCCCTAGTAATGATCTGTGTGTTTTCCCCATGCCAGATACAAGCTCTGATGACAGACTCTCTCACTGGGAAGGAGGAAAGGCTGCCAGCAAGCCGCACAGGACTCCAGCCCTGCATCCCTCACCATAGGACATCTCCCCCTGCTTCAGACCTCTGGATGCACTACAGTTCCCCTGCCAAGCTCACTACACAACATCACTCAGCTAAGAAAAGAATAAAAATCCCACCTGTTTTGCATCTCACAACTATTGTTGTGTGTCTGTGTCTGCCACTGTCACTAGGGATTCCTCACACTCAGCTTGACATAACTAAAAAAGACTTGTGACTCAGTTTGACAGAACTAAAGAAGATTTGTGACTCAACTTGATAGAACTAAAGAAGGATTGTGACTCAGCTTGACATAACTAAAGAAGACTTGTGACTCAGCTTGACATAACTAAAGAAGACTGGTAACTCAATTTGACATAACTAAAGATGCGTGACTCAGCTTAACATAATTACAGAAGACTTGTGACTCAGTTTGGCATAATTAAAGAAGACATGACTTAACTTGACATATTTAAAGAAGACATGTGACTCAGCTTGACATAATTAAATAAGACGTGACCCGACTTGACATGATTATAGAATAGAATAGAATAGAACAGAATGCCTTTATTTTCACTGCACAAATGTACAGTGAAATTTAGTTCATCATAGGAAAGCAAAGCTGCTGCGTACGTGCATGCCGCCACTCTTGGGCACTTTAGCCCAAGGCTGTTCCATGTTAACCTAACTGCAAGTCTTTGGACTGTGGGGGAAACCAGAGCACCTGGAGGAAACTAAAGAAGACTTGTGACTCAGCTTGACATAATTAATGAAGATGTCTGACTCAACTTGACATAACTAATGAAGAGATGTTACCCGACTTGACATAATTAAAGAAGACTTGTGACTCAGCTTGACATAATGAAAGAAGACTTGTGACTCAGCTTGACATAATTAAAGAAGACATGTGACTTGACTTAATTAAAAGAAGTCTTGTGACTCGACTTGATATAATTCATTTTTGAAATGATTAATGAAAACTTGTGACTCAAATTGACATAATTAAAGAAGACACCAATGACTTGTGATTTCATTGACTTGTGACTTCACTTGTACTCAAGTGCTTTTGACACAGAAAAACTTGATACATTTTCAATCCCAAAGATTAAAAATTATACATATAATATTTTGCAATGAATCAACTGTCCTTTTCTTGAACACGCAATTTTTTTTCTGCAAATCAGCAATTATATAATAATTTTCAGAGAAGACAAATGGTTGCAACATGTAGAAACTGTGGTTCAAGAATATCAAACACAAAAAAGATGTCACCTTAATGGCAGCCGATATCTCTCTAAAATCCCAATATATGTTTCTGCATCAAAGGTACCTTCACACATATGCAAATCACCCATGCCGTGGGCATTAATGCACCCCCACTCCATGACAGATGTTGGCTTTTGCACATTTCTCTGAAAACAGTCTGGATGGTCCATTTTGTCTTTGGCATGGGAACTTGATGTCTGATTTACCCCAAAAACAAGCTGAATCTAACCACAGCACACTGTCTTTTGTTCTGTCTGAGATGAGCTTGGGCCCAGAGAACCCAGCAATGTTTCTGCATAGAATTGTTGTATGTATTTCTCCTTGTAGAATAGAGTTTCAGGCTATATTTCTTGATGCAGCAGCAAACTGTGTGAAGTGACAACGATTTTCCAAAGTACTCCTGAGCTATATGTATCAAAGTAGCATTACAACCTCTCCTAGCCTCTAAACACCTCTGCCATTACTAAGAAAGCTCAAAGTGTTGGCACTGTCTGTGAAAGCTGAAGGCAGCCAGCCTCCCATCTTCACACTGAGGGACCATTGAGAGTGTTCTCTGGTATTACATTACTGTCTGTTTCAGGAACTGCAACATCGCTGAACAAAAGTCTCTGCAGCGCATAATGAGGACAGCAGCGAGGATCATTGGGGTCCCTCTCCCATGAATCTCCCAACTCTACAAAAACATATCATCTGCCATGCCAACAGCATGGTGCAGGACAAATCCCACTCATCACATGCACTGTTCTCCCCCTACTGTGTGGCAGAAGGTACCAAAGCAACTGAACTGTCACTGCCAGACACTGCAACTACTTCTTCCCCCAGGCAGTCAGATTCCTCAACTCAATGTTACCCCCGAAGAACTGACAGTTGTCAAACAGTTCAAATTGAAACTACAGTGTCTTAATCATTTGCACACACATGCACAATGCTCACTTTGCACCTGTCTTGCCTTGTTGTTGATATTCTGGTAAAACTTTAACTTTTGTCACTTGTATTTTTGCACTAAAATGACCATTTGCATACGAATGCACAATGCCAATTTACTCCTGTCTTTGTCTTGTCATTTATATTGTTTATTGTACTTAGATAGCTAGATGTTTAGATAGATAAATGTTTACTTAGATAGCCATAGATAGAGTTATTAATATACCTTGTTTTGTAATCTTTCTATTTCTCTATAAATGCACCATGGACAGCCTGAGAGAAATGGTACAGTGGATATAAAAAGTGTACACACCCCGTTAAAATGATAGGTTTTTTCTGATGTAAAAAAATTAGACCGTGATAAATAAGTTCAAAAATTTTCCCAACTTTAATGTGACCTATAACCTGTACAATTCAATTGAAAAACAAACAAACCTGTTAAGGGGAAAAACATAAAAAAGAAAAAAAAACATACAATAAGCTGGTTGCACAAGTATGCACACTCTTAAACTAATACTTTAATTTAATTACAGCATTCAGTCTTTTTGTGTACACACCTGCCATCAATTAAAATGACTATAATTAACCCCAAATAAATTTCAGACATTTACTCAGTTGCATCCTCCAGCAAAAGCCATGGTTCACAGACAGCTTACAAAGCATCAAAGGGATCTCATTGTTGAAAGGTGGTCAGAAGAAGGGTACAAAAACATTCCTATGGTATTAGATATACCATGGAGCACAGTGAAGACAGTCACTGAGAAGTGGAGAAAATATGAGACAACAGTGACATTACCAAGAACTGGATGTCCCTCCAAAACTGATGAAAAGACAAGAAAAAAGCTGGTCAGGCAGGCTGCCAAGAGGCCTACAGAAACACTGAAGGAGCTGCAGGAATTTCTGGCAAGTACTGGTTGTATACGACATGTGACAACAATCTCCCATATTCTCCATATGTCTGGACTATGGGGTAGGTTCGCAATACAGAAAACTTTTCTTACAAAGAAAAACATCCAGGCCTGGCTAAATTTTGAAAAAAAAAAAAATACATCAACTATCCCAAAAGCATGTGGGAAAATGTGTTATGGTCTGATGAAACCAAAGTTGAAATTTTTGGCCACAATTCCAAAAGGTATGTCTGGCACAAAAACAACACTGCGCATCACCAAAAGAACACCATACCCACGGTGAAACATGGTGGTGGCAGCATCATGTTTTGGAGTTGTTTTTCTTCAGCTGGAACAGGGGTTTTAGTCCAGGTGGAGGGAATTATGAACAGTTCTAAATACCAGTCAATTTTGACCCCAAACCTTCATGTGTCTGCTAAAAATCTGAAGATAAAGAGGAATTTCATCTTTCATCACAACAATGACCCCAAGCATACATCAAAATCAACAAAATAATGGCTTTACCAGAAGAAAATTAAAGTTTTGGAATAGCCCTGCCAGAGCCCCGACCTTAATCCAATTGAAAATCTGCAGGATGACCTGAAGAGGGCTGTGCCCAAGAGATGCCCTCGCAATCTGACAGATTTGGAGCACTTTTGCAAGGAAGAGTGGGCAAATACTGCCAAGTCTAGATGTGGCAGGCGAATAGACTCCCACCCAAAAAGACTCAAATGCTGTAATTAAATCAAAAGGTGTTTCAATAAAGTATTAGTTTATGGGTGTGCACATTTATGCAACCAGCTTATTGTACGTTTTTTTTCATGATTTTCCCCGAACAAATTTGTTTGTTTTTCAATTGATTTGCACAGGTTATAGGTTACATTAAAGGTGGGAAAAGTTTTTAAATTTTTTATCGTGGTCTCATTTTTTTTTTTTACATCAGAAAATGTACACTTTTTATATTCACTGTAATGGTACTATCTGAAAACTGGCTTTAAAAAATTGGTAATGGATGACTTAGTTTTTAGTCGTTATTGCCTGTGAACCTGATTTCCTCTGACTGGTGCTCTTTACAGGGGCTAAATTGCTCCCTGCATCTCCTTAGTGATGTAGACTTGGCCCTAGTGGAAGTCTCTGGTGAGGAACACTGATTGCTAGGTCCCATACAATCGAAACTCCCTGGCAAGTAGGGGAGGATTCCCTGCTGAGGCTGAATGTACTGTAGTGTGTTAGTACGAGCATGTAGCCTATGGGAAATGAATAGTGTGTTGGATTAGCACTAATCCCATGGTTTGGAAAATTGAAAATGTTGTTTTGGGCTTCTTTGGAATGTCACCAATCCATGTCCAAAGTATGGAGTATGTGCGTCCAGCCGTGTCGATTTGCATAGGTGAACAGACAGATGGACAGCCTTCCTTTAGTAGTATAGATTATTGGTTCCAAAATCTATAGAACTGATCAGGTATGTAAAGGAGGCAGGGTTGTCATGTATGTCAAATCCAAGCTGATTAGCTCTGTAAATCTGAAAGTTACTAAAGGTAAACAATTTGAGATCACGTCCATTAAACTGGATATATCAAAGGATTGTCATATCACTGTGTTTGGCTTTTATAGGCTCCATCTGACTTAAGGGATGCTCTCAAATCTATTTCAGTTATTTGACATGAATTAAATGAAGTGATCCTTTTGGGTGATCTGAATTGGGACTGACTTTCAGGGACCTCAGATTGTTTTAAAAGAACTGTTGGACACCGTAAGCATTGTGTAACTTATAATTTCACCAACAAGGCCAAATCCTAAAGCATAAAATAAATCTAATTTGATTGATTTAATTATAATGAAAACATCTCATTCATAAATGCACTTCAATCGACATATTTTGCAATGATGTCAGTGATCGCTATACAATTGCTTGCATCAGGAATACAAAAATCCCCAAGGTGAAGAGCAGACTTTCCTGCATGCTTTGTATTCGAGTGGTCTTGCAGAGTTACTTGAATACTGGATGATGAACCAGCATGTGAATATTTTCACTCAATCCTCCTGTCTATTTGCAATAAATATTTTCCCATTAAGAAGTTTAGGATCAGTAATAGGGATAATCCCAGGTCCTCGGATTCTAAGTATTTCAGAGTTAATTCACTGAAGAAATAAATCATGGACTCAAGCAAGATTTTCAAACTCCTCTGCTGATTGGACCATGTTTAGAATCCTAAGGATCAAGTACACCTTTATGATCAGAAAATCTGAATCTGAATCAATTCCTTAAGTACTCTAAGTTCCAGAAAACTTAAAAATACTCTCAAAATTCAGGAAACAAATTAAATCCTTGTCAGGTTCACATGTTTCTTCAAGCTGTGTCTGTGCTTGAGGGCTTAAATGTAAATGCACACATCTTACGTTATGCCACAACTGCAGCTGATGGAAACTGGATTTGTTTGATTTTAAACCTTCTTCAGCTGCTTAAGTCTATAAAGCTCTGAAAAACTTTGATCACAAATAGTCCAGACCAGCTGGAGTCTTATTTCTTAAAGATGGAAGCAGATTAGAAATGCTAAGTGAGGGGTGGTGCAGTGGTTAGCACAGTCACCTCACAGCAAGAAGGTTCCAGGTCTGTATGTGGAGACCCCACAGATTTGGGGTACCATCCAATTTCTGAACTTTAAGTCTTGGCTAAGATCCTTGAATCCCAGATAAACTTGCAGTTCAAACAGTTCTCACTTGATAGCAACTTCTTACGTGATTTATAATCTGGATATGGAATTGGCTACAGTACAATGTCTGCTGCTATGGCTTTGACAAATTATCTCATTGGTGACTTCGACAGAAAACAACACTGTGCTGCCTTATTTGTGGCTCTGTCTAAGGCATTTGTTTCAGTACATCCTGAACTAGTGCCAAACAAACTTATTAAATGGCTGTTAAATAGTTCAGAAATTATTTTGTAGTTCCAACCCAGTGTGTCTATGCAGAATGCCATGAAGCTGATTTTCTTGAGATAAATGTCTCAAGAAATTTCGCCCAGGGTTCCATTCTGGGACCTATTTTGTTTTCTACTTTTATAAATGACTTGTAAATGTAAAGTCAAATGACTTCAAGGAAAAATACACCTCTATGCTGATGACTCATTTCCAATCACTGGCCACTTTAATGAGAACTTGTTGTTGATTCTAAGATTCCTGTTCTTGGCTGCAGGACTGGAACCCAATGTGCTCTTCTGCTGTTGCATGCTGAGATGCTTTTCTGCTCACCACAGTTGTAAAAAGTTGCTATGAGTTACTATATCTGTCCTGGCAGCTCGAAGCAATCTGGCCATTTTCCTCTGACTTCTCTTATCAACAAGACGTTTGTTTCCACCCACAGAACTGTCACTCACTCAATGTTCTTTGTTTTTTGCACCATTCTGTGTAAACTCTGGAGACTGTTGTGCGTGAAAATCCCAGGAGATCAGCCGTTTCTGAAATACTCAAATAAACGTGTCCATCTGGCTCAAACCAACACCCATGCCACACCCATCCCTCCATCACAGATATTTACACCACACGCTGCATCCGGAAAGCCACCAGCATTATGACTGATCCCACACACCCCTCTCACAATCTCTTCACCATCCTGCTGTCTAGAAAAAGGTACCGAAGCATTCGGGCCTTCACAGCCAGAGTCTGTAACAGTTTCTTCCTTCATGTCATCAGAGTCCTCAACTCTGAGGGACTGGACTGATTCTCACGGACTGTTGAACACACCACTCGCACTGCAATCTTACACAGTGGACAATAATGCACTATCGCTTTACAATGTTTACAATGTCTCTCTCACACACAAGGTTTACATTTATTTATTCCCTTTTTCATATATTACCTCTATATGCATACTCAACTCTGCACCTTATGTTGTTTGTTTGCTTGTGTTTGCACTTTATGTTGTTTGTGTCGTTTATTGCATGCAGTGGTGCACTCATTGCACTCTTGCACTTTGTGTGTTGTAGACTGTAATCCTGTGATGTTTAGATTGTAGACTGTAATCCTGTGATGTTTAGATTATAGACTGTAATCCTGTGATGTTTAGATTATAGACTGTAATCCTGTGATGTTTAGATTATAGACTGTAGTCCTGTGATGTTTAGATTATAGACTGTAATCCTGTGATGTTTAGATTGTAGACTGTAATCCTGTGATGTTTATATTATAGACTGTAGTCCTGTGATGTTTAGATTATAGACTGTAATCCTGTTATGTTTAGATTGTAGACTGTAATCCTGTGATGTTTAGATTGTAGACTGTAATCCTGTGATGTTTAGATTGTAGACTGTAATCCTGTGATGTTTAGATTGTAGTCTGTAATCCTGTGATGTTTAGATTGTAGACTGTAATCCTGTGATGTTTAGATTGTAAACTGTCATGCAGGACCATCTGCATGATGGTCCTGGAGAAATGCTGTTTTGTATTAACTGTGTAATGTATCAACTCTCTATGGCTGAAATGACAAATAAAAGAACCTTAACCTTAACCAGTGAAAGTCACACTCTGAGATCACAATTTTTCCCATTCTGATGTTTGACTTGAACATTAACTGAAGCTCTTGATTTGTATCTGCATGATTTGATACACTGTGCTGCTGTCAAGGGACTGGCTGATTAGAGAACTGTATCAAACAGCAGGTGGATGGGTGTTCCTAATAAAGTGGCCAGTGTATGCGGGTTTTTTTTTTATGTTGAGAACATATTGTTTTAATTGGAGTTGCTGCACACGCCATGAATACCTACAGGAAATTATATTGCATATCCAGTCTGCCAGTATATTAAAAATAGAATTAATTCTTTTCACCACTTAGTGAAGCTCCAGTGAGTCGGACTGTATGGATGGAGAAATGTGAAATACTTTTTACATGAATGAGTAAGAAGTAATCATGGGTTGTAACTAATCCGATTTTTTTTTTTTCACATTTACAAGTTTGTAAGAATTCACCCAAGGTTAGATTAAGGTTACAACTACATTTAGTAGCATATATATTACAACTTAATTTGTATGAAATCTAATGAAATCATTTTGCTAGTTTGGATTGTCTTTATGTTATAAGTAATCAGACATTGCTGTTAAATGAATCTCTTGCATGCCTTATCAAGCAAGTCAGTCACGGGCTAATTCAAACTACTGTCTGCAGTTAAGAGACCATAAAATCCATTAACTCTTAAAAAATGATTTGATTTAATGACAAAGAAATTACTAGCAGCTTATTTTTCGAGCTTTTCTAATGAATCTTAATGAGGTTTATTAAAACCATTCAGACAAGAAGATAAAACAGTAACCGTGTACGATGTAGATGAATTCCATTCTGAAAGTCATTTACATTTTTACAAGATTTATTTTACACAGCTAGCATGCAATCTTACAGCCTTTTCCCCCTGGACAGTCGATGCGGGCCTTCAACCATGACAAATTGTAAAATGACATGAGATCAGTTTCCAAATGAGGAAGCAGTTTTTCAGATGGGACTCCAGAACGCTTGATGCATTTTTATGTGTTTCGTCCCTGGCCAAGACAAATCATTCCACTCAAATCTTTTCTTGTCTGTGATTACCTTGTTTCCAGATGTTACCATGGAACACCTGGCATCTGGAATCAAGATGAGGTCGACGTTTGACAAATTGGTACGTAGGTGTTGCTAAGTGTAAACTTTTGTTCTGCTCTATAAAAAAAAGAAGGATAAAATCTTACTAAAAGACATTTTGTTTTTACCATTAATTCATCAAATTGTAGATTAGAAAGTAAGATTATTTATCCACATAGTCACAAAGTCTCAGGCACCCTATTCTTTTTTTCATACAAACTTTGTTATAAATTTCTGTTTTATGACTTCTACATATTATCGAGTCAGTACAAAAACATTTTAGAGTTTCAAACGTTCGTTTTCCAGCACAAAATTAAATGTTACGGGAAAAAAATGTTTGTATCTGAGCAGCATATTACATAAGAGAGCACTTTTCAGATTAAAAAAGAAAACATAATGAAGGCTG
>JANZLB010000005.1:15066439-15081373 GCA_026167865.1 Notarius quadriscutis | reverse complement strand
GCAGAGAAAGGCAGCAGATGACAAGAGACAGCCAATGAGAGTCAATATGGTTAATAGGCAGCAGGTGAACCTGATAGCGTGATAATGAGTGGAAAGTTACCAGATGAGAGAGAGTTGCAGAACCATGACACAGACGTGTTAGCCTTTACATCTCTTTTAGTAAGACGCCACATTTTACTTTCTTGGAAAGCTCCTAAACCCCCATCTATCTCCCTCTGGCTTAGAGATACTATGTCCTTTCTTAATCTGGAAAAGATAAGACTCTCAGTAAAAGGTAGCTCTGCTAAGTTTTTTACAAATGGAAAGCCTTCATAGAATATTTTAACTCCTTACAATCTTTACCCTCAGACTGACCCCCCCCCCCCACCCTTTTTTTTAAATGTGTTTGCATGTTTGTTTGGTTCTTGTTTTGTAACTTATTGTACCTTACTCAATGGTAGATATTTCTATATTTCCTACTATATTGCTGTCTATCTACTATTTTGCATATTATATTATCTAGGTGTTACTTATTGTATTTGCTGTCACTTTCACTTATATTTTATTTACTGTATTGTACTTCATTTATTTTACTTTTGTTAACAGAGACACTGTTCTAGGTTGTTGTTTACCTCCCTCTGTAGAGGGCCCCGGGGTTGTTTTCTATGTTAAAAGAACAAGAAAAACTACTGGAAGTATGTATATGCTCATTTCTCTGTAACTATTGCTGTATCCTCAAAAAAAGATGAGTAAAATAAAAAAAGAACTGACATTACATTTAAAACTTCAATACAAGAGACCATGGACTTCCCATTAGGTAAGACCCTGCATTAAAAATCATGTTTGTGTTTAGTGTGAATGTACTATACAGATAGAATGTTTTTTCTTATTATATTATACTGCATTAGGGGTGGCATGGTGGTGTAATGGTTAGCACTGTCGCTTCACAGCAAGGTTCTGGGTTCGAGCCCAGTGACTGACCGGGGGCCTTTCTCTGTGGAGTTTGCATGTTCTCCCTATGTCTGCCTGGGTTTCTTCCGGGTGCTCTGGTTTCCCTCACAGTCCAAAGACATGCAGGTTAGGTTAATTGGTGGCTCTAAATTGATCGTAGGTGTGAATGTGAGTGTGAATGGTTGTTTGTCTCTGTGTGTCAGCCCTGCAATGACCTGGCAATTTGTCCAGAGTGTACCCCGCCTCTCACCCATAGTCAGCTGGGATAGACTCCAGCTTGCCTGCGACCCTGTACAACAAGATAAGAGGCTACAAATGGATGGATGTGTGGCACCCTCTAGCCAGTGTCTTCATTCTTCTTGATAGCATCTGTGTGTCTAAGGAGACAATGGACTTTTGCGCCTTGGGTCAGTCAATGGTAGAGGTGCAGCGCCTGTCGTGGCTGAACAGTCCAATTCTGGAGCGGCAGGTCTTGCTGCAGTTGTTGCATGTGAAGGTCTCAGAGGGCAGCAAGTCCGCTCTTTGTTGCGTTAGTTATCGTCTCTGGGTCCACTGCTCCTCTCTCCTGTGTTCGAGCTGTTGGACGCTGAGCTTGACTGTCATCCTCTAGCCGTTGCGGTCAGCTGTCAGCTTCTCCCAGGTTGATGGATTGATGTTGCAGGCTTTCATGTCCTGCTTGCAGACATCTTTATGGCGCAGAGTTGGCCTGCCCACAGGTCTCGTACCACTGGCCAGCTCACCGTACAGCAGGTCCTTGGGGATGCGGCCATCCTCCATATGGCTCACATGGCCCAGCCAGCGCAGGTGGCGCTGGGTGAGCAAAGTGAACATGCTTGGTATGTGATGGAAGGTGTTGAGCCATCTTTCCTGGCAGGCATAGAGTGTCCAGGACTCGCTGCTGTAGAGCAATGTGCTGAGCACGCAAGCCTGGTATACCTTTGTCTTGGTGTTGGTGGTCAGCCTGGTGTTCTCTCACACTCTCTTGGACAAGCCATTGCTGTGGCTGCCTTGCCAATGCACTTGTTGAGCTCTGGATCGAGGGAGAGGTTGCTGGAGATGGTGGAGCCCAAGTAAGTGAATTCTTCAACCACCTCCAGTGTGTAGTTGCCTATGCAGATGTTTGGGGTAGTGCTGATGTCTTGGCCCATGATGTTGGTCTTTTTCAGACAGATGGTCAGACCGAAGGCATTGCAGGCAGCTGCAAAGCAGTTGATGAGTCTCTGGAGGGCTGCTTCAGTGTGTGCAGTCAGAGCAGCAGCAGCAAACAACATTCCCCTGATCAGGGCTTGGCATATCTTGGTCTTTGAACATAGTCGGGCCAGGTTGTACATGCTGCCATCGTTCCATGTGTGGATGAAGACGCCGTCCTCAGACGCGGCAAAGGCATGGGACAGAAGCAGAGAGAAGATGATGCCGAAGAGGGTGGGTGCTAGGACACAGCCCTGCTTACTCTGCTGCTGATTGGGAAGGGGTCAGATGTGGACCCGTTGAAGATGATCGTGCCTGCCATATCTAAATGAAATGATGTAATTATCTGGAGGAGCTTGCGTGGGCAGCCAATCTTTTGGAGAAGAGCAAACAGTCCTTTCCTGCTGACCAGGTCAAATGCGTTCATCAGGTCTATGAAGGCAATGTAGGGGGACTGTTGCTGCTCTCTGCACTTCTCCTGCAGCTGATGCAGTGAGATCGTGTCAACAGTAGATCTTCCAGCCCAGAATCCGCACTGAGCTTCAGGGTAGACTCCGTCAGTGAGGGTCTGAAGTCTGTTGAGCACCACCCGGATGAAGGCTTTCCAGACAATGCTGAGGAGAGAGACGCTGCTGTAGTTGTTGCAGTCACTGTGGCTGCCTTTATTCTTGTACAGGGTGATGTTTGCGTCCCGCATCTCCTGAGGTACTGATCCCTCCTCCCAGCGCTGGCAGAGAAGTTAATGCAGGTGTTGAAGCATGGCGGTCTACTTTGCCAGCCTTGATGACTTCAGGTAGGATGCCGTCTTTTCCTGGTGCTTTGCCACAGGCAAATCGTTCAGCCTCAGTAGGAGGGGTGCCGAGTTCCACCAGCACAGGAAGGTCCTCGATGCTGTTCAAGGCAGCCACGGTGATGATGTTTTCCTTGGCATACAGTTTCTGGTAGTGCTCTGCCCAGCTTTCCATCTGCTTGCTGCGGTCTGTGATGATGTCTCCTGTGGAAGATTTCAGTGGAGCGGTCTTGGAAACGGCAGGCCCGAGCACCTTCTTCATGCAGTCGTACATGCCTCGCACGTTGCCGACATCAGCAGAGAGTTGGATGCTCTGATACAGGTTCAGCCAGTACTCATTGGCGCAGTGTCGAGCAATCTGCTGGGCATCGTTTCTGGCTTTACGGAGGGCAGCTAGGGTCTTTTCTGATGGGTCCCTCTTATGGTTGATGAGAGTTGTTCTTTTGGCCTGAATCACGGGTTCCAGTTGGGTCAAGCTGGCTTCAAACCAGTCAGGATTCTTCCGTTCTTTCTTGCCAAAAAAGTGTCCATTGCTGAGGTGTAGATGGCTTCATGGATATGTTCCCATCTCTCTGCAGCGTTTCCTGTAGGGCAGTCCTGGAGAGCTTGGCTGATGGAGTCGGTGAAGCGGCCAAGCAGGTCAAGGTCAGAGGTTCTGGTGGTGTTGATGCATGGGTGGCCTTTCTGCTTGGAGTGATGGATCCTCTTGAGCTGGATATGCACTTTTCTCATGACCAAGGAGTGGTCAGTATCGCAGTCTGCACCGTGATAGCTGCGGGTGACAAGCACATTGTTCAGTGCAAGCCGTCTGGTGATGGCAAGGTCCAGCTGGTGCCAGTGCCTAGATCTTGGGTGATGCCAGGAGACTCTGTGTTGGGGCTTGGTGGCAAAGAATGTGTTGGTGATGCAGAGATTGTGGTAGGAGCAAAGTTCCAGAATTCTCTGCTCATTCTCATTGAGTTTGCCAACGCCTGAGTGCCCTAAGCAGATCGGCCAGGATTCATGGTCAGTTCCTACTCTTGCACTGAAGTCGCTCAGGAGGAACAGGTGTTCAGTTGTGGGAGTACCTCTTATGGTTGCATCAAGGACTTCAAAAACTGATCCTTGGTCTGGGTACTGGAGCAGAGAGTTTGGGCATATACACTCAGTATGTTGATGGTCCCTGAGTTGGTTGATAGCCTGAGGGAGAGGATTCACTCTGATCTGATGGATGGAGGTTCTGTGGCAGAGAGCAAGTTGTTGCACACTGCAAACCCAACACCATGTTGTCGAGGTTCCTTGGGCTCTTTTCCTTACCAGAAGAAGGTGTAATTCTGCTCCCTGAGGCTACCCTGTGATGACAGCCTGCTCTCTTGCGGTGCAGCTATGTCGACATTCAGCTTGTTCAGCTCACAGTTGATGATTGCCGTCTTCCTGGTGTCGGAGACCCGGAGCAGATCATCAGAAAGGCCAGGGCACCTGGTCCTGACATTCCATGTTGTTAGCCGTAGGGCTTGGGAGTGTGGCCTCCCCTTGTAGTTTTTCTTTTGTTGTTTGCCTGGTGCAGTGTTTTACAGTCTGCTTGTCAAGTTGCCTCTTGGCTCCACACACCCAGTGAAGCAGGCAGACTGTGGCAGTTCAGCACCTTATTAGCTGGGGGCTGCCCAGCTTGAGGTGGGTGGTAGCTGACCAGTGGGATGCAATGATCCTTCCCACCATTGGAGTCAGCCCGTAGTGCCCCTTCCTATGCCAGTCAGTGTGGGGCTTATCACTTGTAACTGCTGGCTCCTGTGTTGTTCTGTTGCTGTGGTCAGTGACACTGGAGTGATCTCTCCAGGGTGCAAGCCTGGGCAGGATGTATGGAGAACCTGGGCTGCCTGAATGTTAGGATCCCCCTCTCAGCCTCACTAGTGAGGTCCAAAGGAAAGCAGAGCAATACGTTTGGCACCAGGTTGGCTGCAGGAGTTGCCAGAGGGAAGTCAGTGTTGACCACCAGCCGCCTTAGGGGCTCCGCTCTGGATTTTCTGTCTGGGTTTACTCCCGTAGCCTTTTCTCCTCCCAGAGATGTCCCTCAAGGCAAAAGGCCATGACTTGTGATGGGGCGCAGCTGCAGGAAGCTTGAGGCACGTCCTTGGACCCAGGGTCTTCACGTGCCAAAACTGTCCTGCATGCCTAGGCACTTTGAGGGTTTGGAGTCAGAGTTTTCCTTCTCCTAGGCTGGCTGCCATCCAAGGCTGATGAGCCCAGTCTGCCCAACCCAGTTATACGGCCGGGCACTCAGTTGCACCAGGACATAGCAAACTTTGCAAGAACAGGGACACCACGAGTAGGTGTTGCTATGGGCACAGTAATGTAGAAGAAGCCATGTGCAAGTAACCATCTGCGCAGAAGTTCTGCACAGTGGCTCTGTGGCGATCACTACACCTGGAGGAAGAGGCTATTTGAGACGTGTTACCTCCCTTGAGTGTGCGGGATGGCCGGCCCAGACCACACCCATCACCTGATACCTGTTGTAACCATGACTGTTTTGCGGATTTGAACCATGTCAACTCCTTTGTTCTGAAAAGGGAAGTTCATATTCACATATTCAGAGTAACCATGTTAGACATTACAAAAAGACACTCAGGACGGTTGCTCTTTCCTAAGGCTTCATTCATGTTTAAGCTTAAAAAATGCATCATTCCCATTCATTTCATTTGCTACTTATTTTAATACAGTAAAGAGCTCCAGTAATTCAGAAGTTGTCAGTATACATACATAGCGCTTTAAATATGACTTCAGCAAGCTGCACTGAGTCTTGGTCTTTTAATTTAGGCATTAATAATCTTCACAGTTGATTAGTTCTAATGCCTGGGAATTGGGAGGATGCATTGGCCTGCATTTGTAGTTTTGGTTTGGTGAGAGAACTTGACTGTGAGATGAGTATTTGTGTATCTTGCAGAAGCAATCACTGCAGATGTATTATTGATCCCTCTGGAAGGATTAGGGCAAGAAGAACAGCAAAGCAGGCCATTAAAAACTCAACAGAGGATCACCTAAGGATAATGTCACATCTCACAAAACTCCATTCAGATAACTTTTCAACATATTGTTAAGCAAGACAGATAAAGACAGGCTTTGAGAGCAAGTCAATAATTTTTCTGATTACATGTTTGCAGTTTAAGGCAAACTGCTGAAGCCATTTCGTACATCAGGCTGATTCTTTTCTGGCTGGATTATAGTCAGTGAATTGTGTGCATCCACATGAATAATTATTTCACACACTACTGGTCTTGACATTCTAGGTTGGATATTTCTCAAAGTTTTCGAGACTTCCTGTAACTCAAACTCCTAAATCATATGTTTATAGTTATGTACACTGCATGGGAAGCCTCAATAACAGACTGCTTTGTGTCTTGCAGACAGCAGATTTTATGACTGCCACCAGATGGCATTATATCAACAATAACTGACAGTGTAATGCTGAACAATATTGCAATAATTGGAGAAAAAAAAGAGGTTATCTCTGTGGTTTCAAATGATTACACTTTATGGATTCAGGCTGATAGCACTGCAGGAAATACTTTGGTATCTTTGGAAAGGGGGCAAATATTAGAGCAGAAATCTTTTCCCTTTGTGAATTGGTGAATGAGTCACCCCTTTGATCACTCCTAGATGATGGATTGAAGATGTCATTGTATATGCTACTACACCGCCACTGTGCTTCTGGCAATTTTTTAGGAAACCCAGGAAGAAGCTTATTGCAGGATAAAGCAGGGCTGTGACTGTTGTTATTGAACTAAGATAACATGGAGCTTCTGCTATCAAGCACGTCACTGAGTGGGATGACAGGCATAGTGTTTTCTTGCATGCCGGCACTGAGCTATGATGTCTGAATTTAAAAAAAAAAAAATTGAAGTCGAAGTAGAACCTTGAATTTGCTTTCAGCTAATATGTACATTTAATACTCACAATAGTCTTAATGTTCTGAACATTAATTAGGCCAGTATGAATATTCTACACACACTTTTTTATTTTGTGAATAAACATTTTTGATGCGTGTTTGGCACTTTAAACAGCAGAATACCCATTTTCATTTTGTTTGTCCGCCTCTGAATTAGCTTGCAAAAATCGTGTAAAGCTATATCATTTGTGAGCTACTAAGCACTCCCAAGCATTAAGCTATAATGCACCAGATTTCTGGATCACTTGGATGAAGATGTAAAATGGGAATAAGTTTTAGTAATAGCTTTAAAGCAGCATTTTTATACATAAGCCTTTTCTAAAGCATCTGCAGTGTATCTGCAGAACAATTACCAGATGCAAACAATTTCAACACATTTTCCTGTAATGAGAGAAACCCTGAATTTGAAGATATGACAGGAAATCTTACCAAAGGTATTCTTATGTAGTTTATCTGACTGTGGAGCCATTCATTCATCTTCAGTGACCACTTTATTCTGGTCAGGGTCATGGTGGATCTGGAGCCTATCTCTGAGTGTGAATAGAGAATACACCTCAGATTGCAAGTGAGTCCATCCCAGGGCACCATGCACATGCAATCACATGCACGTTTACAGTTTGGGGCAATATAGATTGTCAATAGCCAGTCCACCTACTGACATTTTTTGGAGTTTGGAGGAAACCAGAGGACTCAGAGTAAATCTACATGAACACATGAAGATGTGAAGCTCCACACAGACAGTAACCTGAGCCTGAGTTCAACCTCTCATGCTTCCGGTTGAAAAAGTAGTCTCCTCTCTAAAATGACAAATTATAAAGATTTATCGCCTAATTTGCAAATACTTTAAAGAGGGCATATTATGAAACTCACTTTTTCAGTTCTTGTGCACATACTGTACATTTGGGCATCTGGAGCCTATCAACCCACAAACTCTGAAATAAGATACGCAGTCAGTTTCTTTTGTGCTTCAACAAACCGTTCAGATTTGGCTCCCTTTTCTATATCACAAGTGGAGCTCATTAGAATTATGCCACTCCTCTTCTGAGTATCTTTACTCATGGCTTGAGAACTGCCCTTTGTTAATGAATATTCACGAGGAGGAAAGTGTTACCTGATTGGCCAGCAGAAGGGGGTGGGGTGAGCCATGGCTCATTATCAATTAAAGGAACGGACACTCAAATCAGCCGTTTTGAACAGAGATGTTTAGAGAGAGTGAGAATGGAGCTGTGATGCTTTTATTCTTGTGGTATTTTTACCAAAGCATGTCACAGACATTTCATTAAGACTTCAGGGAACTGTGTCAACTTGTGGAAATGGGGTATAATGTGTCATCTTTAGAGTATAGAATTCACGAAAGCATGCCTGTATTGACACTCGAACATCTACTTACATTATATAAGAGAGTTTTGAGTGGCCTTTTCACTCTTTTTTTTTTCAGTACAGGTAAACAATAAAATTGTTTGTCAAAAATTGCCCATAAAATACAGATGAAGTAGATAGTGGACTAGGTTACATTGAAAACAATGCAGTGTTACTTTAGTATGCATGAATAAAGTTCCACCTTGGCTTTTTGTAAGTCCCCACGCATGTCAAACAGGATGTTAACCTCAGGCATTGTCCAGTGTGACAGTAAGAGCAAGATAATGCATGTGCTGCCGTTTCAACACTACCCTGGCAGAAATACTATGTTAGTGCACACAGCACAAATAGGAGATGAACATGAAAAATGCATGACACCCTCACTGGCCTGTTTGTTGGCCTCCAACACAGGCTAGCCCTCAGGCAATCTGTCTTCCAGCAAAGCTGTGAGAATGAGAAGAGCCCAAAGAAGTGTTGTATAAATACATGTTTACCAGTAGTAACAGGTGTCCGACAACCACGTGAGGAAAAAAGAGCAATTCACGTTATCCATAGAGTGGTTGAGTATGACATGGACTATCAGGGTTTCTTCTCAGTAATTACTGAAGTTGTTTGTCTCATTCACATGGTACTCTTTCATATATGCCTTTTTTCCTTAGGGACATTCAGCACACAGTAAAGCTTAATGTTTTGAATGGACACAAGCGGCAACATGTTAATTTATATTTGAAGATGCTAAATGAACTGATATACCCCTGTTGTCTTTCTTATAAGCTACATTGCATCAGTGCACACTTGAAGATAAATGCCAGCCAATTTGTTTGGTTAGTGCTCATATTTTAGCTTTATAACCAAGTTGATTGTTAAACAAGCATGGCCCCATGGCTCATCCTTTCATTCTGGCAGCAAGGTAGATACTGAAGTACTAAAAGAATTACTGAATGATAAACCAAGCATGTTAATAAATGACAATATGTTTGTCCTTGCATTGGCAGAGTGCTAGCTAGCATTCAAATGGATCCTGTCATGCATTTGAAATTCTGTTGAAGGCAAAAAATATTAAAGCTTTAATATAAACAAGGTCATACTCTGTCAGGGGTATTCTCATTTCTTACTAATTAAAAGCACTCGTTCACATTGGACTCAAGTAAGCTGTACAGAGTATGGCTTAATATTTAGACACAGATGGCAGCATGAAGAACTTACAGACTGTATAATGATAAGGTGAGTTACGCTTCTCATTTCCACTGGATTGTTGTTAGTCAGTGGTAGTTTCTGGATGTAGTTAGATTCTGTGGTATATGCCTTGTTTCTTAGTTCTCACTGGAATTCTGTAGTTATGTGTTCTATAAATATTCCCATAAAAGCTAAACAAGCATGCATGTAAACTTTAAGCTTAAATATAGGTTTATAACTAAGTGGAGAAGGACCACCAGAGTACTAGTAAGGTTTCCTGTGTGCCTGTTTCCTTACCAAGCACAAATAACAAAGCTGTAACCTTGTGATTGTTACACCATGTGGGTAATGGATAAAAGGACTTAGCTTTGCTCAAACAGCTTTGGTCATTTGTAGGTGCTAAAGAAGGCAACTGGACTTGCTTGAAATCCTTGAAGACTTTTCATCTCTCATCCGAGAGGCTTTTTCAGTTCTCTCTGACTAGTGGGGATTTTCAGGTATTTATCCTCTAGTGGACCAAAAGCAACCCTAAGGAGAGTAATTGAGGTCACATGGGTTGTTGACACGCTCAGCCATCCTGTTGGTTGTTAAGGTCACTGGAGGCCGGGAGTGAACGGTGATGGCAGAGAGAGCTAATGACCCACAAATCGCCCTAATAACTCTCTAGGCTGCGAACACCATTCACTCCCAGTCTCCAGTGACCCTAACAACCTATAGGATGGCTGAGAGGGTCAATGACCCATATGACCTCGATGACTCTCCTTAGGGTTGCTTTTGGTCCACTAGAGGATAAATACCTGAAAATCCCCAATAGTCAGAGAGAACTGAAGAAGCCTCTCAGATGAGAGATGAAAAGTCTTCAAGGATTTCAAGCAAGTCCAGTTGTCTTCTTTAGCACCTATGGATTACGATGACCTGGATGACTGCGAACCTTCACAGACAACTTTGATCATTCTTGTCAACCTGAATCAGTAAGGCTGATCCTCCAGTTGCAGAACCATGGTTACTTACGTAGTCTTTAGATTCCAGACTGCCAGGGTGATTTTCTTTGCAACTAGTCGAGACTGAATATCAAAGTTGCCACAAGGGTTCCTTACATGTCCTGATAGTACAAACCCAATTCCAAGAAATTTGGGATGCTGTGTAAAATGTAAATAAAAGCAGAATGGAATGATTTGCAAATCCTTTTTGATCCATATTCAATTGAATACAAGACAAAGACAAGACATTTCATGTTCAAACTGATGAACTTTTTTGTAAATATACACTCATTGAATTTCATGCCTGAAACACATTCCAAAAAAGTTGGTACGGGGCAAGAAAAGACTAGGAAAGTTGTGGAATGCTCAAAAAAACACCTGTTTGGAACATTCTACAGGTAAACAGGTTTATTAGTAGTTGAAAAGTCTGTCATTCACAAGCAAGGATGGGGTGAGGTTCACCAGTTTGTGAGAAACTGCATGGGCAAATAGTCCAACAGTTTAACAACAACTTTTTCAATGTACAATTGCAAGGAATTTAGGGATTTCACCATTGACAATCCATAATATTGTCAAAGATTCAGAGAATCCAGAGAAATCTCTGCAGGTAAGGGGCAAGGCTGAAAACCAACACTGAACACCCATGACCTTCACTGAACTCAGTGACACTGCATTAAAAAGGGACATGATCGTATAAAGGACATTAATACATGGGCTTGGGAACACTTCAGAAAACCGTTGTCAGTAAACAAAGTTCGTTGCTGCATCTACCATGCAAAGTGAAAAAAAGTGAAAACCGTATATCAACAACAACCAGAAATGCCACCAACTTCTCTGGGCCCAAACTCATCTGAGATGGAGTGATGCAAAGTGGAAAAGTGTGCTGTGGTCTGACAAGTCCACATTTCAAATTTGTTTTTGGAAATGATGGACATGGTATCCTCCAGGCTAAAGAGGGAAAAGGACCAGCAAGATTGTTACCAACACTAAGTTCAAAAGCCAGCATTTGTGATGGTATGGGGGTGTGTCAGTGCCCATGGCATGGGTAACCTGCACATCTGTGAAGGCACTATTAATGCTGAAAGGTACATACAGGTTTTGGAGCAACATATGCTGCCAACCAGGAGACATTTTCAGGGATGTCCCTGCTTAGTCCAGCAAGACAATGCTAAGCCACATTCTACACATTACAACAGCAGGGCTTCATAGTAAAAGAGTGTGGATGCTAATCTGGCTTGCCTGCCTCCTGTTGAAAATGTGTGGCACATCATGAAGTGAAAAATACAGGGTTAGTCAAAATTATGTTAACACTTAAATGGTAAAAACCATTTATTCACAAAACATACATCATATGTGCAAGATGATTTACAGGATGGTCTCAACCTGTTTGCCATAGTGTTCAACACACAAAAACCAGCACGCAACAGTACCATTTAATCTGTCACCCATGGCGTACGTCTATCTGCAGGAGAAAAATAATCGATTAGTGTTAACATAATTCTGACTAACCCGGTACTACAACAGAATCCCTGGACTGTTGAGCAACTGAAGTCGTATATCAAGCAGGAATGAGAAAAAAAAATTACTTTCATGATTTCAACAATTAATGTCCTCAGTTCCCAAATGCTTACTGAGTTTTGTTAAAAGAAAAGGTGATGAAGCAAGGTGATAAACATGCCCTGTCCCAGCTTTTTTGGAACATACTGCAGGCAACAAATTCAGAATCAGTGGATATTTACAAAAATACAATAAAGTTGATCAGTTTGAATATTAAATATCTTGTCTTTGTAATGTATTCAATTGAATATAGGTTGAAAATGATTTGCCAATCGCTGCATTCTGTTTTTATTATTTACCTTTTATAGTGTCCCAACTTTTTTGGAATCAGGGTTGTAACATCCAGCCACCTGCAGTCTTGTCATCATGACCCTGAGCTTTTCATAGGCAGAGAACCTATAAAAATGATCGATAAGTTTCCTGGGAATCGCCTTCGATAACAAGCTGACCTTCTTTCCACACATGAAATCTCTGAAAACAAGATATCTCAAAGCACTTGATCTTATAAAGGTCTTGGCCAAAACCAAATGGAATGCAGAGGGTTCAGTATTATTGCGCATCTACTGAGTGCTTTCAAATCTTGGCTGGACTATGGGAGTATTACTCCAGAACTGGTGCCTGAAACTAGCCCTCCAATATGCATCCAAGCTTAAGGCAAACCAAGATAATTCAGCCTTTTCTGCAGTCTTCCAATACCAACACCTACATTTACATGACACCAAATCAAAGTTTATTAGTCCTTTTAGAGTCAGAATAAAAACCTACCTGGAAAACCTGAATGCTAATCTGAACAATTTGACTCACATTCTTCTGCTCCATCCCTCCATGGAACCTGAAAAGACCAAGTCATCATGAACTTGTCAGTAACTCTCTGAAATGTCTACCTGCAACAATTTTCAGACATAAGATGCTGGTTCCCCTTTCACAGACCCATATTTACAGATGGATCCAAAAACAAACAATTGTGTGTCTGCGGCAGTAGCAACTAAACACATTCATTTTGGACTGTGCATCCCAGGAGAAAGTTTGATTGTTACAGTTGAAGCCCATGCCTTGCTCCTAGCACTTGAATATATTAAAGGATACCAAACAACCGAACTGCTTAATCTGTACAGACTCAAAATCATGTCTCCAAGCACTGGAATGTCTAAAGATAAATCACCCCATAACCATCAGCATTTTAAACAAGCTAGAACTCCCACAAAGGCAAAAACTGAGCATAATATTTTGCTGTCCCAGGCCATAATGACCCATTGGGTAATGTGCAGGAGAGCTGCCAGGAGAGCACTTAGCAAAGAAATTATCCAACGCCAAATTGCAGCCTCAAATCTCAAACCGATACTGGCCAGCTATGTTTCCAGGAAATAGCAATCTGAATGGGATGAATACCCTGACAACAAATTACAAGAAATAAACCCCTCCATCAATAAGAATAGTCCTTGCTCTTTAAAACCAGGCACGACCAAGTGGCATACACCAGATATCACATCAGCCATTTCAGACTCACCCATAGCTTCTTACTAAAAGACAAAGAACCAACAATCTGTTACCTCTGTAAAACACTCCTGTAAATAAAACTTACTTTACTCATCTGCCCTGCTTTTAATGACACAAGGTAACAATTTGTCTTCCAAGTCATGTTGTGATGTATTCAACAAGATGCCACCACCATCAAAGTTTTGAGAATTTTTATCACATGTGCACTTGAAACATCTTATATAGTCATTTACCCATCTGTGTAATTTTATTTACTTAAATCAGCCATATGTAACCTACTCTCACATGCGTAACTTAAATTCCCTGCCATCTCTTCTAATTTATAATTGATATTCATTTATTTTTATGTTTTGTTACATGTGCATTGGAAACACTCCATTGAGCCATTTACTTATCTAAGAAATTCTATCTATTGTGACCCTCTATACATAATATGGCATCACCTTTGTATTCATATACATCTTATTGATCAATTTCTTATCAATGTAATTTCATTTATTTATTCTCTCCTCATTCATTGGTATTATTTCCAATACACCTTCTTGCCATGACTCAGCCTCTGATACTAAAATGGTAATAAACTTACTGACCTACCTACCTACAGTACAGCAAAAGTATTCATCCCCCTTGGTGTTTGTCCTGTTTTGTCACGTTACAAGCTGGAATTAAAATCTATTTTGGGGGGGTTAGCACCATTTGATTTACACAACATTCCTACCACTTTAAAAGTGGAAATATATATATTTTTAATTATTGTGACACAAACATTAAGATGAAAACAAAAAAAACAGAAATCTGGACTGCAGTTGTACAATGGCGGCGGTATACTTGGACGATATAATCATTTATAGTAATGATTGGGAGTGGCACCTACAACATCTGAGGGTGGTTCTGAGGTTGCTGAGGCATGCTGGGCTTACAGCAAACCCTAAGAAGTATGCAATTGGACAGGCGGAAGTACGTTATCTGGGCTTCCACTTGGGTAATGGGTAGGTGCATCCCCACATTGATAAGACTACAGCGATTGCGGCCTGCCCGCAACCTAAGACAAAAAAAGGGATGAGGCAGTTTCTGGGGCTGGCTGGCTATTATAGGTGGTTCGTGCCTAACTTTTTGGACATCACCAGCCCACTGACTGACCTCACTATAAAGGGGGCGCCAGATCCGGTCCAGTAGATGGAGCCATGCAAATGGGCTTTTGCTCAGATAAAGGCGGTTTTGTGTGGGGGCCTGCTGATACATTCTCCTGAATTTTCTCTGCCTTTTGTTTTACAGACCAAAGTGTCAGACAGAGGGTTGGGGGTTGTTTTGTCTCAGGTGGTGGAGGGGGAGGAGTGTCCTGTGCTGCACATCAGCTGCAAGCTCTCCATGTGAGAGTCACAGTACAGAAGAAGTGTCTGTCCATCAAGTGGGCGGTCCTCACTCTCCGCTACTACTTGCTAGGATGCCCATTCACCCTGTGCTGCCTTCAGGCAGATATAAAATATTTGGGACTTTTATTCAATGTTTAATGTATGTGACAGGAAGGCATACTT
>JANZLB010000005.1:13946049-13957300 GCA_026167865.1 Notarius quadriscutis | reverse complement strand
CACCCGGAGGAAACCCACGCGGACACAGGGAGAACATGCAAACTCCACACAGAAAGGCCCTCGCCAGCCACGGGGCTTGAACCTGGACCTTCTTACTGTGAGGCGACAGCGCTAACCACTACACCACCGTGCCGCCGGTCAGTAAAACTATTGAAATTTTTTTGTATGTACTTTTGCCAGTTAAATAAAGGTTCACACAAATTAACAAACCACAGATTTTTGTTTTTACTGCATGTTGGAAAATATCCCAAGTTTTCTGGAAATAGGCTTTGTACTTCAGGAAGAGGTAGTCTTTAGTTGTTGTTTGAGAACAGCCAGTGACTCAACTATTTGAACATCTTATGAAAGTTTATTCCACCTACCAGTTACCAGAACAAAGAACAGCCTTGATGCATGATTCCCTTCTACACTGAGAGATGGGTGGTCCAGTCAAACAATGCTCGAGGATTTGTGCGAGTATGGGGTGCTTTAAGGTAGCAGGGTGATTGTCCATTTTTGGCTTTGAAGGCAAACATCAGTGTTTTAAAACTGATGTGGGCAGCTACAAGAAGCCAGTGGAGGAAGCATAGCAATAGGGTGGTGTAGGAGAACTTGCAATAGTCCAGTCTCGAAAATAAGGGACTGAACAAGCCCCTGAGTGGATTATGTGGATAGAAATGGACAGTTGATTTGTCTATGAGTACCTCAAGGTTTCATGCAGTGACAGATGCGTGATCTGAGAGAGTTGTCTAGGGAGATCACAAGAATCTAACATGGGAATGCATCTCCTGGGATGAAAAGCAGTTCAGTTTTGCTGGGTTGCAGCTGGTGAGCTGCCATCCATGATTAAATGTTTGACAGACAAGCAAACTGAGATTCGAGCAGAAACATGAGTGTCTGTGAGAGGAAAAGAGTTGATAATTTGAGTGTCATCCACAGAGCAGTGATATGAAAAGCCATGAGAGGGGCAGATGTGGATCCTCTCCATGTCACCTGATATGACCATTCCTCCAGGTAGGAAGCAAACCATTGCCATGCAGTGCCAGGAATTCCAAGACTCATGAAGATGGACAAAAGAGTCTTGAGAGGATTTGTCAATTCAGCCACAAGAGCATTAGTGGTTTCAGGCGCTGATATTGGGTGAGGAGGTCTGGGGTGTAGTCGGTATTCCAATTCATCCCAACGGTATTCAGTGGGGTTGACATCAGGGTTGCAGGCAGCTTGAGTTCTTGCGCATCATGTTGGCAAACCATGTCCTCATGGACCTCACTTTTTGTACAGGGCCATTGTCATACTGGAATAGGTTTTTGGACTCAACCCCTTAGTTCTATTGAAGGGAAATTATAATGATACAGCCTACAAAGACAATCTATGTAATTTGCGCTTTCAGCTGTGTGGCAGTTTTAATTTCCCTGAGGGAATCAATAAAGTTAAAAAAAAAAATCAATAAAGTTCAACCTAACCTAACCGTACCGTACCGTTTAGGGAAGGAACACATGGGTCTGATGGTCAGATGTCCACAAACTTTGTTCACCTTGTGCACATATAGTGTATACCTTGGCTTCAGGTTCATTTTCCTAACACTTGATTGACTCTGTTTTGAGGGGAATCTGCCCAGAAAAGCCAAGCCATGTTGTCCTGTGGAGTTACTGCAAACATCAGGGTTATCTGGTGTTGCGGTCATTCTCACCTTAGTCCTAACAGTCTAAATATAACCAGCAGAACTCAAATGGTGTGTCCAGCCCGTTCCAACCCCAGTGTGTCCAGATGTTTGCCTGAGTGTCACATTGACGACCCTCACAGCTGGAGTAAGGTGGTGTGGCTGGAGTGGATTTGGCCTTCACTGCGGGTGAAGGCCAGAGCAGCAGAAAGGAGGGTGAGAAAAGTAGGTTAATGGAAATAGCACTGTTTCTCCCTCTTCTCTCTAGAGATAGAGGCATATGCTTTCTTCATCATGAATTTCCCTAACTTGATTTGCTTAGTGAGAGATTTCAGTACTGAGTGTGGCCCCGGCTTGATTGTACTGGCAGCTGCTTAGCTCGTTGTTCTACTCTTGGTGCATTTCATTATGTAAATGTGATATTATAATAATAATAATAATAATAATACAGTGAAACCACACCATGGGTACAGTGTTTCAGAATGAAATGAAACTCATGACTGGGTGTAATATAATGCTACGATGTACGGTTAGCTGCATTCCTATTATTCCCACACAATCCACCTGATTATGGTGTTGGTATCTAAAACCAAGATGTACATACAAATTTCCAGCAATTGTCTAATTACTCTTTTGGCCTGATAATGTCTAAAGGAAGGCACATGCTACACAATCAATCAATCAATCAATCAATCAATCAATCAATCAATCAATCAATCAATCAATCAATCAATCAATCAATCAATAGCTACCTAGCTAGGCTTATAAAGTGTTTTCATCGTATATGAGTGATGGTGCTTGTTATCTGCAGGTGCCCCTGTTATTATTATGCACGCACACGCTGGTCCATCATGCATGACATGCTCTGTCTATGAGAAACAGCTGGATTACTGAATGCTGCTTTGCCCTTCATCTGAGACATCATAGCTTTAGACAGGGTGTTAGTGGCAGCTCTGTTTGGACATAACAGGTCAAGTGAAATGCAGTATGCCTAACACTAAACCTCTTATTGAGGGCAAATGATGAATTTCGAAAGCACACAGTGCTGCTTTTGTTATTGCATATTTTTGCACGCATTACTCATACCGTGCTTGTTTTCCTTCAAAAATTCCTAAACTCGCTGCCTGGTCTGCATGCATCCAAAGTGCGTCATGTAGTTTCTGTTTGTTGTCTGGCTTCTGACTAGATTTTGTTTATGGGTCTCTGAGGTGTTTGAGGATACAGGTCTATGGTCAGGTGCTTAGTCTGTGACTCAGAGAATCCAGAGACCGTCTGTTCAATACAAGGGCAGCTTTGAGACGTTTAGACATGAGCCCTCTGGGGTCTGCTTCAACAGGAACTCTTTCACCCTCGTGTATACGTAGCAAAATATCGTCTGGGGTTCCCTCCTGCATAATTTTGCTGGACGGCAATGGCTAATTTTGTAGAAAGCAAAAGCTCAACGAGGGATTGCCTTTGTTTTGGAGGGTTTCTCTGGATGACAAAATACTCTGGAACAGTATGCCTCTGAAATCCCCCTGAATGGAAGACAGCTGTCTTTGGCCTGCACTTTGTTTTTTTTTTTTGGACTTCTACTGATGTTGCTGTACTCACTGAGCCAGGGACTACGCCAAAGCTGGACTTCCTTCCCTTAAAAACCTCCATGCTCCATTATATTAAAGGAAAAAAAACGGGCTCCTGTAAAAGGAGCTTTGGAACAAACAAAAACAATAAGAAAACAGTGGTCGTCACCTGTCGTGAGTGAAACGGAGCAAGTTGATCATAAAACCAATCTTGAGAAGTTGATTTAACCTGGCAACATCTTTGGAATCCCCCCATCTCCTGCTGACTCATTTGAGCCATATGTGTCTCATTTTCAACCGTAAAAGGGGTTTCCCAGAATCGATGAAAAAAAATAAAATAAATAAAATTAAAATGATTACTGACTCATGAATAATCCCACTGGAATGCTTATTTGGCTGTTGTTTCTGGGGATTTTTTCAATATAAAAAAACATATAATTCATTAATTTTCTTGAGATACATGCTCGTTTGGATTATGTAAATAATTATGAAATCTAAGCACCTATTGCTGATGCATTATTATGTTTATGGACGTTTTTAAAGAAACTTGGAACAGAAGAAGGTTATCTGTTAGACTTTCACTCTTTTTTTGGAAATTCCCAATTTTCTCAACCCATTCAATGTCTTTGAGCTTAAATCAGTCTCTTTTACCTTTAATGTCCAACTCACTGAAGAATGCCATTAAACTTCACAGGATAAACATGTTTACTGTTACCGTCAGGTGAGTCAGAGGAAGCAGTTGAGTAGAGAGATATGATCTCCCACTGCCATTTTGATTGTATTAGACAACACTGGAAGCTGTGGTATTGACAGACAAATGTGAAAAAACATCATCCGCCTTCACCTGTCATGAGAAAGATCAGGACTTGACACACTTGTTAAAGGAACATTGACAGTATACAGTATGAAAACACCGCAGAGACAAACCTGTTAGTCTGTATTTACCCATATTGCTGAACCTACAATACCTACTATAACTCTTATTTGTTGTACAGGATACTGACTTACTGGTCATAACAGATAAACACATTTACACGACGAGTTTATTTACAAACAGCTAACAAATTAATGGAAAAACCAGTGAGACTGTTATGTTGTGGGGTGATTTCGGGTCTCGCTGCTACACAGATGTGAAACCTGGACCCCATACAGGCGGCATATAAGAGCGCGAGAGGGCTGTCACATCTGTAGCCTCCAAAGAATCTTCAGAGTAACTTGGAAGGACAGAATACCACATAATGAGATTTTGCAGAGAACAAAGTGTGATGGTATAGAGGCGCAGATCACAAGACAATTTCTCAGATGGGTGGGACATGTAATCAGGATGCCAGATAATTGTCTACCCCAAAAAATACTGTTCAACGAACTTGCAGAAGGCAGTTGATCAGCCAGCGGACAGAAAAAAATGTTACAAGGACCACCTGGAAAGAACCCTAAAATCATACAGTACTGACCCACACCAATTGCAAGATCTTGTTGAAGACCGGCTAACTTGGCGACAGACCGTCAAACAAGGGGTTCTGAAACTAGAGAACATGAGACGCGACAGGAGGGATCGCATTCGAATGGTGAGACACCAATGGCGCTAAGATCCCACC
This sequence comes from Notarius quadriscutis, assembly GCA_026167865.1. Lineage (NCBI taxonomy): Eukaryota > Metazoa > Chordata > Actinopteri > Siluriformes > Ariidae > Notarius > Notarius quadriscutis. Next base: position 13,952,501 of record JANZLB010000005.1, on the reverse strand, counting down.
AGCAACACAGACACAGCTGCAACATCTGCCAGAGGTCCTTCCAAGCTAGAACAGGACTGCTGAGTCATACCAGAGCATATGACAGATGAGATGGGAGAGGGCGCCATCGAGCTGACAGACAACCATAACTAATTAACTAACTTTTCCCTTAGATGGAAGAGTCACTGCAAATCAGTATTTCTGACTGATCACCTTTGATGAAACATTTCTATCCTCATGGTAGAATCTCCTCTAGGATGACGCCACACCTTATTTTCATTGCATCAGAGCTCAATGAATGGTTAATGAGTATGAAAATGGTGGAAATCATAGCTATGGTCATCACAGTCACCAGATGATGAAGAAGAAACCTTCATTTGTCACATAAAAGTTATGGTTGGAACACAAGGTTAGCTATGATACAGTGCCCCTGGAACAGGCTGGGTTAAGGGCCTAACAGTGGCAACTTGGTGGTGCTGGGATTTGAATTGCTGACCTGCTGCTCAATAACCCAGAGCTTTAACCAATGAGCCACCACCACCTCTGGACTTCAAGAGCCCAACCTATGGCGGATTTTTGGACAGCTCTGCACCATCATCATGAAAACACCAATTGAAGGAATATCTTTTAAAAGAATGTTGTTCATGCCACCGGTACAGTTCCAGACTTTTAAAGTGCTAAGACCCTGTTCTGGTGGCTAACTAATACACTTTAACATCCATCCATCCATTATCTGTAACCGCTTATCCTGTGCAGGGTCACGGGCAAACTGGAGCCTGTTCCAACTGACTATGGGCAAGAGGCAGGGTATATCCTGGACAAGTCGCCAAATCATTGCAGGGCTGACACATAGAGACAAACAACCATTTGCACCTACAGTCAATTTAGAGCCACCCTACCTGCATGTCTTTGGGGGAAACCCATGCAGACACAGGGAGAACATGCAAACTCCATGCAGAAAGGCCCCCGTTGGCCACTGGGCTTGAACCCAGAACCTTCTTGCTGGGAGGCGGTAGTGCTGTCCACACTTTAGCATGTTTGTTTTTTTTACTCTTTCATTTGTTGTTTTTCCTTCCTGTATATCCATCTGTGGTGGATTGATCTTTCTGAAATGAACTTTAATCAAACCCTTGTTTCCTTTCTCTTTATTCCATTTCTAGATGGACAGCAAATTTGGGAGTTGGAAGCCACAGTTGACAAAGACAAAAGCCAGACAGTAAGTACAGTGAATGCCAACATGACATCTAACACCTCTCAACTGACTGATACCTGTCCCTTAGTTAATGTTTTGCTTTATATTTGATTATTTCAAAAAGTCACAAGAGTCGTTGAGTTAATAAAGAGATCATCGTGCAAATTCTGGGCAGTTTTAAATAGTGAAAGTTGGTCAAAAATTTGTCATTGCAACAATGGGCTTCATACTATGACACTTTGTATTTTTATTTCTGTTTTTACCAAGATTCCTACAATATTTTACATTCACTCATCTGCCTTGAAGATACTCAAGGCATAACCCTGCCAAAATCAGTGAAGACTGTCTACATGAATCACTAATGCCAAAAACTTCTCTCTTTCTCAGAGCATGCTGTTTATTGAAGTGCCTCCTTATAGAGACCCAACCATCTGCCATCCTGCTAAGGTGAACTTCTATGTGATCAATGGGAAGCGAAAACGCAGTCAGCCTCAGCACTTCACGTATACACCTCTGCCAGGTACTCTGCTCAAGTCAAGTATTTTTAATTCCTAACCACTGCACCAAATCTGAAGGCTAGTTCGATGTATTTGCTAAATCAACATGCTACACAATGATCCGTGTAGATTACAGGTAGTTATTGGCAGTGTACTTGTAATATCTATGACAGGACATCTATTAAGTAAGAAAACAAAAAACAAAACGCTTTTGTATTGTATATTCCACAGTTTCTTCCATCAAAACAGAACCACTGGATGAATATGAATCTGGACAAATTGGATATATGATGTCCCAGACCTTGGGTGTTTCCCCACATTCCTATTACCATCACAATCCCCGTTCAGTCCTCAGCTCGGATAATGGCTTACTCCCCAACATGGGTTCCTGTCACCAGAATCATTCAGGAATCTCTCCTTCAGATCCCTGCTTTCAGCAGCATATTGTGTATCCTCGTGCTGAGAAGAACATAGGGTCCAGCTTATACATCCAAACAGGAGTCATGGTGCCAGAAGCCCATCGTTCTGTTCTGGTCCATGCTGGTTCCCCAGTCAAGTCCTCTCACTTGATTGGTCAGCATCCTGTCATCCAGTTTTCCCCTACCAACCATCACTTGTTAAGAGGGGGGGGAAATATTACACCACCAGCGCAAGAACATCAGAACCTTTACTGTGAGGGCTACAGTCCGCAAGGAACTCAGACATCAGTGGCTTCACGTTCTCCTGCTGCAGCACAAGCCCCCCAAACTCAACATTACCCCACCGTCATTCAGCAACAGCCTTACACACACAGGCTTCCAAAGGACAGGTCCCCTCCTGGGCAAGTCCATCCACAAAGATGTTCCTCTGCTGAGGAACAGAGAGCTTCTCTTCCTGGACGAGTCACTGTCAAGCAGGAGAACCTGGACCAGGCCTACCTGGATGATGGTGAGTCTGTTTGTCACGTATCTTGGTTTGAGAGACTAAGGGTTCATTCTGTGGTATTCAGTGCTGGCATGAAGATCAACACTTGACTGCTGACAGAACATTTCAGCAGTGAAACATACGTGTCAAGCCTGCCTTTTCTCCACTGGAGTGTCTATTCTTTGCAATTCATTTCTGATCTTGATGCACACGTGTATTTGTCTCAAGCACACAATCCAGGATGAAGTATCCATTAACCCCAGGAACAGATTAGTCCTGGGCTCTTGGAAAGGAAACTAAGCATCCGTTATGAGTCTACTTTTGTTGTTTTGTCTTCACAAAATCATCCACAAAACTTCTCATTAACAAGCTGCTATTCAATAGCCAGAAGTGACAGCAGGGCGAGTCTACTTTGGTTCGGAGTTTGTTTTTTAATCAACACGTTTAGGAAGAGAAACCAGTTGAAAACAGAACAGAACTGACTGCTCACTGGTTACAAATTCAGACTCACACACCAGTAACATTTACACATTTATTTCAGATTCGGTGACTTTTCATTTATTTATTCATTTATTTTATTGTCCATGAACTCGCTCATGTTAATTGGTGCTTTGTGTGACCTAACATAATAGCACATGCCCAATAGACTCCGTTGGTAATCAGTTCCAGATTAGCCTTCATTAATATACATTTAAAGTACATATACATATCATTTCTTATACATGACTTCTCTCCATTTCACTTCTGTGAAAGCTCGGCTGATCTGTCATTATTTTAGGGAACACTAAACCACAAAAATCTGTGTTGGTTTCTGCGAAAGATATGGAAAGTTAATCTAAAGCCAACTTTTCTGACATGCTGTTATTGTACTGGGCATTTTGTAGTGCTTTAGATTAAAGAATGGGCACTTTTTCAAACTTGGGTATCCCAAAAGAACAAACAAAAAGAAAACCCCAAACAGCTGAGGATTTCTTAGATATGTTGATGCTGTTATGATGTGCAAAACAAGATCTATGGCAACCATTGTCGAGCAGTGGAATCGGCTGCCTGGCGGAGCTGAGGAAAGCCTCTTTGTTTGTTATACTTGGCCAGGGCTTCCCCTTGGACTTACACCCCTTAGTTCTGCAGGGGGAACCCACGAGAAAAATTTTTCCACTTACCATGTTCCTGCCAATATGGCATGCAGAATTCCTATTTGCAGCTGCTGCGCTCTTCCAGAAAGCCAGCGAAGTCAGTAAGATAGTGATTGTTTCAAACTCTTCAGGAAAAGGCACAGATGGAAACTATGAAGTCAGTGAGGAAAAAGAGAACTCCAGATAGAATGGCCAAATAGTATTTCCCTTAGTGAATGGCAACAGAGCTCCTGTTGCTACATTAACGGGCAGTTACTATGAGAAGTTCATCCCAAATTTTCGCTGTTTTTATTATGAAGTGGTGGCCAGGGAACCAAGCAAGTGTCCAAGAGGATCTCGTAGCGTTGTTTGAATTTTTCTTCAGGACACGATGAGGCATGAGCCACTATTTGAGGGATTCCCTCGTCACTTAGACACAATGCATTTTAAAGGTGGTCTGTAGACGCTGAGTATTTTCTAAATCGGCATTCACCTTCACACTGCCCTCTATATACAGAGTAGCAGCTACTGCATGGGAGGGGTCTGGGTCTCAAGGGACAGGAAGGACGAGAATTGAAAAAAGTCCCCTGTCTGCTAGTGCAGAGGTGTCAAGGTATTGGTTCCACCTACAAACATTTCAGTGTTTGATGTCCTCCAAAGCCTTCACACAAACTCACTTTTCATATGAGTCATCCAGGACGTCTTTCTCATCTTTCAATTTGTTCGCGGCTTTGCTGAGGGGCATGAGGGCTTCTGTGGTTGCCTCTGATCTGAAACTTTCTGCAGAAGCTGTGGGGATTCATATTTCACTTTGAGCAACGAAGATGAGCATCTGTGTAAAGAGATTTACTGAGATATCCAGCATACATCGCGAATCTTTTTAATTTTCTTTATAGCTAGCTATTAAACAAGGCGTATCTGAAATGTTAATGGATGGGGGAAAAAAAAAATATATATATATATATACACACACACACACACTGTGTGTGTATACAGTATATAGATATACAGTGTGTTTATATATATATATATAGTAGGTGCTTTTTAGTAAGGGAAATAAATAGGTCTTGCTTTTTTTTCTCTTTCAAGTTTGTAAGGCTTTCAGGACTGAAATCTAACCCTGAAGGAAAGGAGAGGTGAAGTTACTCCAGATTGCGAATGGGGTAATTTAGATAGAGCACGTAAGGGGTGCGCATTAGTTGCGAGTCATTAGCATCTTTCACAAACTGGGTTTAGGGTTGTATATAAGTCAAATTTAATGTAGAGAAAACTTTCTTGATGAGAAACACCAAGAGAACACCAAGTGGTGTCTCAGTTAAGGAGCATTCTGGAAACACAAATCACCACACGTACAAAATGTATTATTTAGTTCTTTACATACATACATACTTACATACATACATACATACATACATACATACATACATACATACATACATATGAGTCCACAGATATGGATCTTGTTATGGAAGCATCTGATTTTTAATGCCTGCCCCTACAAACCAGAGAAAGATTCTCCCATTTTGTTTATCTTTATTATCTCGGAGGAAAAAACTGAACATTTTCTCATTAAGTGTTGGGACAGATAACACACAAACACACACTCAACTTTGCAATAAAACACAAAACAGAAAGTCAGCATATATACGCATAATACCCTTATCATATAGTATGTGGGCAGTCGGGGAAAACCAGTCATATGTCACTGTGGTTAAAAAGTCAAAAAACGACAAAAAGCATCAGCTTTAAGAAAGAGTAAACATATTTCACCAAAGTATGGACTTCCTAGCAGGCAGTTTGCCTGAAGATGTCTGAAACCTCGCTAACTACGTAAGATTTCCTCATGTTATTAATCAACAATGGTAGTCGGTGATGCACCTTTAAGTGCAGTTTAAAGTGCTTCTTCCTTTCACTAATCACACTTTACAATGCTTGAACTTGAACTGTGGTTAAGAAATGTGCAAAAGTGAAGAATACCGTATTTCAGTTCAGTGTGTAATTTTCAGAATACACAGAGAAGTTTCACCATGTGAAGGGTTTTCCCAGGCTGCCACACACATTTACGTTTTTTTTTTTGTCTTCTTGAATTAGGTGGAAAAAAATTAATTAACATTATCACTGAAGAAGGAAAAAAAGAAGCAATCATTGTGTTTGCCAAACTAAATAAAATTATTCTGCCTACACAGATACTGCTAATAAACTGCATTCCTGCAAGCCTGCTTCTCTGTAATGTCAAGACCAAAAGCCTGCTTCCTTTCCATATTGTGCTACACTATTATTAAACCGGACATGGTCAAGGTGGCTACAGAAGAAAAACACAGTCCCACTGGGTGTCTTCAGTTTCTCTGCTTGGTCTCGAGGACAGCTTTTTGAGAAACAAAGTCTAATGGCCAGACTTGTGGTTTAGTTTCTTCCTGTTTGTTTCTGTCACTTCTCTGTGGCTTTCTTTTCTGTTTACCGTTGTTCAGGTTCCCCGTGTTACACATGCACGCGCGGACACACACACACACACACACACACACTTACTCTATTTTACTCATTTTTGATTTTAGACAAACCAAAAGTCTTTTTTTCTTCTCCTTTTACGACATACATAGTGGACTGAGTCTATACCTATGATCCATCTCGCTCTTTAACTTTACTTAGTAAAGAAAAGATTATTATTATTATTATTATTATTATTATTGGCACAGTGGTGTAGTGGTTAGCACGGTCGCCTCACAGCAAGAAGGTTCCGGGTTTGAACCCAGCGGCCGGCGAGGGCCTTTC
>JANZLB010000005.1:13356166-13366223 GCA_026167865.1 Notarius quadriscutis | reverse complement strand
GAAGGGGACCCACCAGATCCATGCCCACTCTCTTGAAGGGACAGGTGATGATTGGAAGCGGCACAAGCAGGGCTGAAGTGGTTCTTTGGGGCGGTGTGCTGATGTTGGGGGCACCACTGGCAGAAACTCCTGGCCTCTGCATTTATCCCCAGCCATGGGAACCAGTCCTTGATCTTTCTAGGGTGCTCTGGTTGGCCCGGTGGCTGCCCAAGGGGTGGGAGTGGGCTAGATGCATCACCATGTCCACCCTCAAGTGAGGAACCACCAGCAGGTCAACATCTTGGGCCAGCCACTTGGTGTGGTGATGGTCCACCCCATGGTGGACCAGGAAGTAGGAACTGGGGATTGCCTGCCCCAGCTGCTGATCTTTGCCCTCAGCAAAGTGCACCTGCCCAAAGTTCCTCAGCCATTTGTTCTGCTTCTGCCCAAAGTTCCTTTCAAGTGTTAAGTACACACGTGAGAGAGTTAGTGGTGTGTGTGTGGGCAGGGGGGACTTGTGGTCCAGTCCTTTGCTTCCCTGAGCCAGCCACACATCTTGGTGATGAGGTGCAGGGGGTGTTTTGTAGATAAGGGCTGGAAGGTGAGTGGATGACACAGCCAGCAAGCCATGGCTTCCATGCTGGGACAGAGGGAGGTTGCTTGTGTACGGTGGGCATGGGCTAGTCATTGGGCGAGGGCAGGTGTACAGGTGGGCATGGGCTAGTCATTGGGCGAGGGCAGGTGTACAGGGTGGGGGGGCCCTTCGGGCCTGCATGTTGGCCCAGGGAGGGGTGGTGGAGGCCTTGGCGGGTCCCTGCCTTGGCCTTGTAACTCCTTGTTTTTTCATGTCCAGGGTTGCCAAAGCACACTCGAGGGCTCCCCACCAGTTCAGCAGAGGTCTTGGGTGCCCTTATCCTGATGATCATGCATTCTTCAGGAGGTAGTGCTTGGAGGAACCGGTCCATGGTGACCTGCTCCACAGTCTGTATTGCTGAGTGCTGCTTGGGCTGCAGCCAGCACTTAGTGGTTCTTTGGAGCAAGTCCATCTAGCTATAGGGGTTGATTTGTACTTGATACACCCAGTGATGAGCCTCCATTGTGGCCTGTCAGATAGAGAACCCTCAGCATCCCAAGAGCTACTCTTTCAGGAGCAGGAGGCTAACACAGCTGGCAGGAGGCTGAAGTAGGCCAGTCGGGCCTCCTTGATGAGGGGAGCCAGAGCCTGGGCTCATTCCTCTTCAGGCCAACCTTCTCTACATGCCATCTGCTCAAACATTTAGTTAGGCTTCCAAATTGTCAGAGGGGTGAGCTTGTGCAGGACCTCTTGTCTGGGGGTCTGGAAGGCAGCCAGGGAGAGGAGAGGCTCTGGCTTGGTATTACAGCAGCTCCTGGGTGGTGACTTGTAGGTCTTTTGCAAGCTCTCGTCATTTGCTGCTGCTGGAGGTTCATTTCCAGGAGATGTTGCAGGAGTGGTTCCATGTGAGTGGTGGGAGTGTCATGCTCAGACCTGTATTCTATACAGGTCGGAGTGGGGAGAGAACAGACGCAACCTAAATCTCCATGCAAAAACATGTGGTGTTCGAATGAAACCTGGGGAAGTGCAGGTGAAGTAAGTGCAGTCAGAACTGGTGGTGGGGAGCCCAAACTGGCCTAGGGTGAGGTCGCTGGTGGGGGCTGGCTGTGCCATGTCCTGGTGGTGGGTCAGTGATGGCACAGATTGCTGGTGTAAAGGCCGTGGCACTTGAGTGCATCATTCTTGTCTTCATCTACGAGGTTGTCTGAGCATAGAGAGGGAGAGTGCATGCATGAGTTCTTTGGCAAAAGCACTCTAACTTGTGTTTGATGTGGTGCCTTTATGCTTCCCTGGCTGCTCAAGTAGGGTGAATTAAGGTGCTGATTTTGCTGCTCATATCTTCTAGTTCTAGTAAGGACTCTTACTGCTACGTTTTAGACTAACTGGAGCTTGTTTATGTACTTATTGGGACATCCAGATATATTACAATAATCCAACCTAGAGGTAACAAAGGTATGAACTAGTTTTTCTGCGTCATGTAGTGAGACATCTTAACAATATTTCTGAGATGAAAGGATATCCTCATATCTACACGAGTTTTAAATGAAAGACTGGAGTCAATGATTGCCCTGAGGTCTTTTACTACTGTACATGAAGAAACAAAGGCCATCCAGAGTTACAATGTAATCAGAAAACTAACTTCTAGCTACACATGGTCCTAGTACAAGTACTTCTGTCTTATCAGACTCAAGTAGAAGGAAATTAATAAGCATCAAGTGTCTAATGTCCTTTACACATTCCTCAATTTTATTAAGCTGGTGCCGCTCATCTGGCTTTGCTGAAACATAACTGTGTCACATCGGCATAACAGTGGAAGCTTATACCATGCTTACGCGTGGTACCCAGAGGTAGCCTATACAAAGAAAAACAGTGGGTCAAAGACAACCTTGTAGAATACCAAACTTTACCTTAGTATGCAGAGAAACATCACCATTTATATCAACAAACTGATAATGATCAGTTAAATAAGACCTGAGCTAGGAGAGGGCTGTTCCCTTAACTGACATTTTGTACTCTATCAAGGAGAATATTAACAATGGTCTCAAAGGCTTCACCAAGTTCAAGCAACACAAGCGAGGAGAGATGATCCTGATCGGATGCCAATAGTAGGTAATTTACTACTTTTAACCAGTGCTATCTTTGTGCTATGATGAGGTCTCAATCCTGACCAATTCATTTCGTGGATGTTATTCCTATGTAGATGAGTCTAACTGCAGTGCCACAGCTGCTTCTCGGAGCTGTTTCTTGGAGATAAAGGGCAGGTTTGATGATTTTTTTTTTTAATTGGATGACTCGTTTTTTTTTTTTTGTTGTTGTTTTGTTTTTTTAAATCGGGAGCCTGATGACTTATAGTTTAGAGGACTTGGGTACATAGCCAGTGCTCAGGAAAGAATTTATTTATTTATGGAAGAGGTTCAATTGCATCTGGTTTTATCTATTTGAAGAATTGTGCAGGTAAGGAATCTAGTACACATGTTGATTTTGATTAGAAAATTAATGAAGTTGGTTTGATTGATTGCTTTTAAAGAGAGTAAAACATTCTAATTGCTGATCTGATGGTGTATTGTTATCTTAAGGGTTACTTATCAAATTGTCTTGCTTTTAAATTAAGTTTGAATTTTGTCTCATTTTCAATTTTGCCATTGAAAAATTAATGAAATTGTTGCTACTACATATTGCAGGTGTGCATGTTTCTATGGTGGTCTTATTCCTAGTTAATTTTGCTAAAGTGTTAAATAAGAATCTAGGATTATTTTTCTTCTGCTCTCTGAGGATAGAGAGCTACATTGATCCAGCAGCACGAAGAGCTTTTTCTGTACTTCAGGAGGCTCTCCTTCCATGCTAATTGGACTACTACCAATTTTGATTGATGCCATTTACATCCTAATTTTTGAGTAGTTTGTTTTTGGTTGTTTTACCAGGGTGTTAGTTTTTTCTCTCTATTTTTCTTTTAAGTGGAGCTACATTTATCTAAACTATAGTGGAATGTTGACACTAACCATTCAGTTGCCTGATCAAGTTCTGTAGGGTCTGCCGGTGGTCCTGTCAAAGTTGATCACTCTGGGAGACGATTGAAAACTTTATGAAGTAGTTGACACGACTGTACATTTGACGCAATAGCATGGCAAGGTGCATATATCACTAATGCATATTTCAAATGAGATGAGCATTCGGAGATGGCTTCGGATTGTGGAAGTGTGACGGTTTTCTATATTTAATCTGAATGAGCATTAGATCGAGAGTGTAATCACCATTATGAGTAGGTCCTATGACATTCTGATCAACTCTTACTGAACCTAGAATGTACACGAATGCTATTTTCAAAGGGTCTTCTGAGTTATCAAAGTGAATATTAAAGTCTCCAGCAACTAAGGCTTTGCCCAAGGAAACAACCAGGTTTGATATGAAATCTACCAATTCAGAATATGGCTCTGGGAGTCTATAAAAAATTATTTGTGGAATCTCCTGGGTAGACTGTGTGTGTGGGGGGGGCTACATACATTAGAGCTTCAAACACATTGAATTTATGTCCATGTTTTTGTGTGATGCCAAGATAATCATTATAAATAACTGATGTCTCCTCTGCCAGTTAGATGAGGTTGGTGTGTATAACTATCTAGGAGAAACGAGCTTCATTTAATGCTACATACTCATTTGGCTTAATCCACGTTTCTGTTAAACACTACATTAAACTCCTGATCTGTCATAAGTTCATTAACAATTTACATGCAAGTGAAGTGGATGAGAGTCCTGCATTTAATCTAACATTTTATATTACACAATATGGATACCATGTTGCCAGCATTCAATGATTTTCCTATATTAATCCCTTTTTATCAGGACCTTAATATGAACGTCTTTGTAGCAGTGTGAATTATAGTTTAAATATAATAAGGCAATGCTCTCTCATTTTCCCTCTCTTTTCCATCTCTCTATCTCAGGTGGACCGCATGTCCTTCCCATGTGGCTGTTCTCGTGATGGCTGCCATAATGCAGCAGGACGGATTGAATTCAACCCTGTCCGTGTTCGCACTCACTTCTTACACACAATTATGAAACTAGACCGAGAGAAGAGACATGTGCTAGGCTCAAAACCTGGAGAAGACTGTGGGAAGGAAACCGAGCTGAATCCTGGTCCTTCATGTGCCCATTCTTCACTAGATTCTGGAGTAGAGATGAAGACAGAGTCCTCGAGTGAGCAGGAGCTATTAGAAGAGCACTGCCATAGCCTGGAGCATGAGAATGAGACGGCAGTGCTCCACCTGCAGAGTGCTGAGGAGCAGGCAAGGAGACAGGAGGAGGAGGCCCACAGAGAGGAGGTGCAGAGTCCCAGTCCAAAATTGTGTCTCTTGCATGAGGAGCTGAGCAGCCAGGAAGAGGTTGAGAGTATGGTTGAGGTAGACCAAATGTTCTTTCAGGACACTTTTCCAGGAGGAGCAACCCTGCTATGCATTAAGGAGAACCAGGAGGATGCTCACAGTCTGAATGAGTCAGCTTCTGTTCTCTATTATCAGATAGACCATGTAGAGACAGCCACATTTAAGACTCATGACAAGCAAGAAGAGGAGCCCAGAAAAGGTCAAGAACCACAAGGTGGACAAGTAGAAGGAGAGGCCAGGAGCAAATGTCACAAATATCAAACCTGCAGGCAGGATCAGATTGAGAGCTCTGCTTCTGACCAACCTTCATGTCCAGAGAGCATTAAAGAGGCTGATGAGGGCCACTCCTCCAGCTCTGAACATGGCCCAAGTGGCACAGATTTTCAAGAGACTTGCTCACTGGTGGAAGAAAAGGCAATAAAACTTCCTCCGGAGGTTTAGAGCCTGGCAATGCTGCAGATATTTTGCACAAGATTTATAGTGAAGATCAAGACAGCCAACTCGTACACTGAGAGATGTTAACAGTTACTGACTGGTTGGTTGGTTTGTGTTTAGAAATAAGCATGCACTATATTTGATGTAGGACTTTCAAAGTTTTATTGAAAGAAAAAATAGAATAATAAATTATTCATATATAATAGAACATAAACAAAGCAGAGAGGGAGGATTTGGTGGAACTTGAGGGATTGCATATTTTTTCCGTTGCAGTACCAATTCAGTATTTGGTACTGGTGGAAATTGTGGCCTTTATGCCTAGGAGCAAACGGGATGGCCCAGGTAGGTCCTTGCAGCTTTGCTAATGCCTTGATTTTATTTTATTTTTTTCAGTGGATTAACTCACTGATACATTCAGATTATTAACCATAAATCAGTAGCTTGAAACGCTCCATGGGTGTTGGTGAGATTTCAGTAGTGAAGCTGAACAAGGGTCCCTGATAGCCACCATCTTGATCAATAGACGTTACTCTGGAAATACTTGGTTTTGATGTACTGTACAACTGTTTGCTAAGAGCAACTGACAGGGAAAAGAGAGAATCATGCACATTGAAGACTTAAAGTTAAGCAGCATGATAACTTATTGTGCAATTATTTTGCACAGGTATTAACATTATACGGCCAGAGGTTTATGGACGCCTGACTATCACACCCGTATGTGGTTCTTCCCCAAACTATTACCACAAAGTTGGAAGCACACAATTGTCAAGGATGTCTTTTGTATGCTGTAACATTACAGCTTTCTTTCACCAGTCCAAAGCTGTTCCAGCATGATGCCCTATGACAAAACCAGGTCCATGAACACATGGTTTGCCAAGGTTGGAGTGGAAGAACTCAAGTGACCTGCACAGAGCTTGAACCTCAACCCCAATGGGATGAATTGCAATGCCAGTTTCACCCCTGACCTCCTCACCCAACATCAGTGCCTGACCTCATGCTATTCCCTTGTGGTTGATTGAACACAGATCCCCACACCTACATTCCACAAAATCTAGTGGAAAGCCTTCCCAGAAGAGTGGAGCTGCTTATAACAGCAAAGGGGGAGCAAATCTGGAATGGGATGTTCAACAAACACACAAGTGTGACAGTCAGGTGTCCAAAAACCTTTGGCTATATAGTGGATTTGCTTGATAGAAGCTTTTGATGGAACCAATCACAGATCTTCGAGTAAAGGTATGAACTGGTGCCAAATGAGCTGTTAAATGAGAATCTTTGTTTTTGTGAAACTGTTTATTGGATGCAAAGAATAATGTGAAATTCTTGAGTTATAAAAGTGAAGGTTCTGAAATTCAGATTACGTTTGACCACTGTTAAAACTCGTGTAAAGAAAGTTAAAAAAAAAAAAACTGTAGTACCACTATTTTAATATAGAACCAAAATACATAATGTATTGCTAAAATGTTTCACGTACATTATTATAAATTTGTGATGCAAAGTCCTTCTAGATGAAGGAACGGCCTCTTTTTCGAGTAACACACCCGCTTTCAGTAATTGCTTAATCCTGGTCAGGTTCACAGTGGATCAGGAGCCCATCCCAGGAAGACTGTGGACCACCCAGTCTGCTGGGTGGTGCATCACAGAGCACCGTGCGCGCACGCACACGGAGTAGCCAAGCCACCTGCCTGGATGTTTTTGGGAGAAAATGTTACGGTACAGACAGTAACCCAAGCACAGGATCGAACCAGGACCTTGGAGCTCAAATATTCATACAGTGTATTTCATTTAACAAACTTTTTCATCACTTCATATTATCTCCAAGTTCTGTGATGCTTAGGGTCAAGCAAAGTGATTTTAGCACAGAATAGCCCACAATGCTTTAGTTTTTCTGGAGTCATGAGGGCAATGGCAACTATTTCAGTCACTGCGAATCATAAACTTTTGGTTAATGAGATTACATACATTTTATTTGCACACCAGGTCTGTGTGCATTTAACCCCCCCCCTTGTATGTTACTGTATACATGTTCACTCTTCTGATCCCCAAACCCCAGAAATGTAGGAAGGGCAGCAGTCTGTATGGAAACTTAGAAAAACTGTGGCTTGGACACCATTAGCTAGGAAACAGGCTACGTACAGTGTAGCACTGGTTCAAAAAGTTTCACCATTTTTAGGTTTTAACAAATTCAATTTTTGTGCTAATGTACAGTAAATCTGCAGGCCTTCTCAGTGCTTCTCAAAGCATAGAATGGTTTTACACTTGGGAAAAGAAACTTTGTACACTTTATCACAAATTAATTTCTTATACCTTGCCCTGTTGGAATTTTGACAGACGGCGAGACCTCAAATTTTTAGTTAAATTTTATTTGTGTTGTGCGTTAAAAAATGTTCAAGCAAGATGTTCTACAATATCAATAGGTTTTAAATTTTTTTTTTTTTTGAGGGGGGGCGATTACAGAAAATATACTTTAGCTGGTAATATAAGTTAAGCAACATTTTCGTATTAGGTTAAGATGTTAAATTATGTATGTGTAAAAACGGTCTGTATACACTACACAGAGAAAACAAATGGGAGTTACACCAGATGTGCGTGTGTGAGTGAATGAAAGGTTTTGCATATATTCATCTGAATGTGTATTGAACCTTGTTTGTATGATGGGTTGTCATGTTCAAAAAGGTGCTCTTGTGTTAGGTTTACATATTAGTATGAATGCTGTGTAAAGAAAACATTTCCTCGTCACAGCCAGAGATCATCATAAAGCACTTAAAGTTCCGCTACATTTTCAAAAGAAAGCACTACAAACTTTTTTTTGTTTGTTTTTGGTCCACACAAGGTTTAATCGTACAAATTGCTCCGTGTATTTATTCTGCTTCAGTTATCCATATAGCTATGCATGGATAAGTGTGTCTTTATTTCAATTTAACCCTCACTACTCACTGAGTAACTTGGCTGAAGGTCATGACCTTTTGTGATCATATAGAACTGTTGCTTTATCTCAACACTGTATTGAGCCAAGCATTACATTTTAGGCAAAAACTGCAATAATAACCATTTTGCAAATGACTAATCATAAGAGAAAGTATATTTGCTTTATACTGTCACGGTATAACTGAAAACGAAAAGGAAAGTGTTTTTGTTTTGTGTTTTGTCCTTTAGTGTGTATCTTGTCTTTGTATATGTGACTGATTCAATGTTCAGACTCCTTGTGTGTACAATCTTGATCACGTTGAAGTGTCATACACCTATGTGATTTTCCTTTTGTAGCAGAACTGTAGGCCTGGAATTGAATTACACTGAAGACGTGAAGTGGTAAACTGCTACAGACCAAACCATAGTGCACTGGGGGAAGCAGGGAGACGGAGAAGTCTGATGTGTGCGTTTCTTAGGTTTTAGTTTTTTCTTTATCTGTTGCCTTGATGTAAAATGAACTACAGCAGTGGTCTCAAACTTGGCCTGGAGGGGAAACATCATTTGTGTGTGAAGATGTGGAAAAATTTCCCTTACTGTTCATGTTATTCCTGCTTCCTCTCTTTTTGGCTTGCTCTGTTTTGGGACCACTGCACAAAATGTAATCCAACCTGTGTGGGTGGGTGTTTGCTGACATGTTCTAAAGATGCTTGATGAATGAAACTGAATGAGGTTGGAGTTAATAGCTGCAAGAGTCTAATGTTAACTGTTGCCTAAGGAACAGGAAAAAAATACCCATTTTATATGAAAATGTGATAAAGTTAATAAAAAATTTTATCCATTATTCTCAGTACAGTCCCTTTCATACATCTTGTTCGACTAATAATTTTATGATTTATTTTTGGCCTAAATAAGAACCAGTCCTATTTGATATGATATGCAATGGAATGTTGTTAAAATTCAAAGAAAGCATCAGAAATGTATATAAAATCAGTGCAACTGGCAGAGCTCATCACAGTGTGTATTTAGTTGTAATTGATTTGCCACTAGAGAGCAGCAATATCCTGTGTACTTTAAATGCTTCGTATAATTTTCTGTTCATGAGTATGGAGTTATAAAATTTCACAAAAACATTGGCCTGTATTATATTACATTCACGGATAGATATTTCTCACAGTTCTGGTGTGTATATGTGAGAGAGAGATATATTTATTGATTTGTTTTGGTTCCTCTTGGGTATCGGTTATATGCATATTCCTGAACAATGTGGGGGGGGTTTGGAAATATTTTCTGGACACACAGCGGGTTAACTACTAATCAACCTCTCTCATGAGCCTGGGTGCTCATTTTTACTCATTAAGCAACCAGCACTGTCTATCCTTACGGCTTGTTTCTGGGCTCAAACACTGAGTAAGAGACCGCCATGATCACAGATGATCGTTGAGTCACTATACTTAACTCTGAGTAAAATCAAGTCAAGTTTATTTCTATAGCGCTTTTAACAATAGACATTATCTTAAAGCAGCTTTACAGAATTTGAATGGCTTTAAACATGAGCTAATCTATCCCCAGTGAGCAAGCCTGTGGCGACGGTGGCAAGGAAAAACTCCCTCAGACGACATAAAGAAACCTTGAGAGGAACCAAATTCAAAAGGGAACCCATCCTCGTTTGGGTGATAACCGATAATGTGATTATAACCAGAGGCGAGTCTAGAGTCTGTTGTGGCCCCAAGCAAAAATTTCCAGGGGGCCCTTCTGACCAGTGTTCATCACCAATATGTTATAA
>JANZLB010000005.1:13215056-13229011 GCA_026167865.1 Notarius quadriscutis | reverse complement strand
GAGTGGTTTAAAGGGAAACATTTAAATGTCTTGGAATGGCCTAATCAAAGCCCAGACCTCAATCCAATTGAGAATCTCTGTCATAATTTCAAGATTGCTGTACACAAACACCGAACTTGAGAGTTGGAGTAGTTTTGCCTTGAGGAATGGGCAAAAATCCCAGTGGCTAGATGTGCTAAGCTAATAAAGATGTACCCCAAGAGACTTGCAGCTGTAATTACAGCAAAAGGTGGCTCTACAAAGTATTGACTTTGGGGGGTGAATACTTGTGCACACTCCAGATTTTTTTTCCCCTTTCATGTTGTTTGTGTCACTAAAAGGTGCAGTTTTTAAGTGGTAGGCATGTTGTCAATCAAATGGTGCTAATCCCCTCCCCAAAATCCATTTTTAACTCCAGCTTGTAATGCAACAAAACAGGACAAACACCAAGGGGATGAATACTTTTGCAAGACACTGTAATAGCTCTGAATGTCTACTCTTAGTTTCAGCCTTGGGTTTCACCTGTGAAGGCTGAATTTGTTGTTCAGAAGGATAAACTAACATGAAGACTAGAGAGATGTCGTTAAAGAAAAGCAAGCCATATTGAACTTGAGAAAAGGGCAAAAATCGATCAGAGCCATTGCAAAAACATTTTTGAGCAATTGGGGATGTCCTGAGAAGAAAAAAAAAATAAAGTGGTGTACTAACAACCAGACCTCGAAAAGATCAGCCAAGGAAAATGACAGCAATTTGGAGATCTGTGAAAGAAAAACCGAAAAACAATGGTCAGTTGCATCACTAGCAATGTCCACAGGGCAGGAGTGTGAACATTGACAAAGACTGCTTTGAAAACAGAAATGTAGAAGCCACACCACAAGATGCAAACCACTCATCAGCAGCAATAATCAGAAGGCCAGATTGGAATTTGCAAAGATGACCCACAAAAGTTCTGGACCAAATATTAACTTCTACCAAAAGTGATGGAAAGGGCAAAGTGTGGAGAAAGAAAGGATCTTCATGATCCAAACATACAAGCTCAGGGGTCAGGCACAGTGGAGGTGGTGCCAAGCATGGCTGCTTCTGGAACAGATTCACTAATCTTTATTGATGATGGAGCTCATGATGATAGTTGCAGAATGAAATCTGAAGTCTACAGAAACACTTAATTTAGAGATTTGCATCTCCTGTAATTGTGAGGAAATTCATCATGTAGCAAGACAACGACCCTAAACATACTGCAGCATGATGTACTAAAGAAAGACTTTATGGGGGGGGGGGAGTGGAAGGTTTTAGACTGAACAAGTCTAAACAACCAGACCTTCATCCAACTGCGTAGCATTTTGCCTCCTGAAGAGGAGACTGAAGGGAGTAACCTGGTACAAGCCTGGAAGAGCATCACAAAAGAAGAAAGCAATAGTTTGGTGACTGGCTTGAAGCAGTTACTGCAAGCAAGGGATATGCAACCAAATATTAATTATTTAGATTAATTTAAAACTATCTGTCTCAGTCATTTTACTGACCAAAAGTTAGATGGTCTTGTGACCAAAGAGGCCATTGTTTAGCACCTCTGTAGGTAAATATCAAGACGTGAAAGCTGAAATTCTGATCCAACACAAACCCAAATGTTCTCCGTGTACAGCAAACACAAAAGAACTGGCCTTGCAGTTCCAGGACTTTCGGAGAGTACTGCATAGAAATTCCAAAAATGTATACGTCTGTTGTGCTTTCCTTCTAGCTTGGTTTCTTTAAGAGAACTCCCTATGGCACTGCCATGGAAAAAGCACAGCTGAAACCTCAGGCTGCATCTGAAGCTTGAAGCAGGCCTGGGACTGTTCAGTAAGGATGAAAGACCACTGGATATCCATTGCACTGCACTGCACTGGACGGAAAGACCCCAAGGACTCAAAGCCAAATGAATGTTTTCTTTTTAATGTTTTTTGTTGCCTTGTTTTGCTGTGGGTTTGGATTGCATTCACCAGTATTAGCCTCACACTTGGTTGCAGTTTTTAGAGCCTGGTTCTATGGACTAAAAGTCTCCTACTCGTTGTGAAGGACATCTTATTTTCCCTGCACTCATCTATGCTGTGTTCACTGTCTTTCTTTCTTTTGTTTAACATATTTTGGTGCTAGAAAATGTTCACGTTTTACTCACTTTTTTTTTTTTTTTAATGTCAATAGTTTCAAGCTCCTCTGTTTTTAGAATTTGAATTTTAATACTATATTTTACACACAACCAGTGACTTTTTTTTAATATACATTTTATTTTTCCAGGGAATGAGGTCAGACTAGCACAATCCGAATCAATACAATCTTTACTTTCTGCTGTGTCCAATGTTTTCATGTTCGATGTAAAAAGACAATTGTGTTAGTCATCTTAGAAGGTAGGCTTAAAGAATAATGGGTTTCAGAGGAAAGTGGGTGGGTTTTTTTTTTTTGTTGCTTTTTGTTTTTGTGTGTGTGTTCTCTATTGTCCACCTCTGTAATTATATAAACTTGGGTTGGTGTCTGTCTCAGGTGATAAAGTCGAACAGCAGTGCTCCGATCAGGTGTGCCACACTCAAATGGGCTTGGAAATCTATTGAGGATTATACTCCAAGTGCAACTGTTCCCTCCTGCTGACCTAATTAACAAGAGTGTTGCCTTATAAAGTCATCTGGGACATGACTGGATGCACACCAAGCCTGTGAAACCTCATGAAATGCCTTGAAGCAGAGCTGTGCTTTGCCGATATATAGGACAGACTTGTGCCCTATGGCACACATAGTAGGAAGTAGTAAGCGGTCGGTGAAGGCTCACTGTGTACACAGTGGGAGTCCTTCCTATCTGTGCAAAGTACAGAAAACCCACTGTATACAGTTGGAATGGGGTTGTCTCAAAGTGTGTAATGGTCAGTGCACCTGTCAAATGAGTACTGTTATGTGTCTATAGATGTTTAGAGAGACGGTGAGTAAGTGAAAGACAATCCCAGTCCAAGGCAGCAGTCTTATCCAGGGACAGAATGTGGAAGACACACCTTTTTAGTTTGTGTTTGTCTGTCTGGTGTATGTATGTGCATACATTGTGTGTCTGGCTTTATCGATGTAATAAGAGAGGGGTTTTCCGAGTTGCCTGGTTTCTCGTCGTACATTTCTTTTTGGCCATCCTGATATTTAATAGCATATGAATGCTAATGCAGAGCCTGGTGGCAAAGTGGACAGAGACACTGCATTCAACTGCATTAGACATTTATTAACTGCAAGAAGGAAAGAGAATGGGCATAGGGAAGTTTTAGGATCTGTATGTAAAGTGCAATATTTTTTCCCCCCCTTCTCCTTTTCATTTTTATCGTATTTTTTGCTTTTTGTTACTACACCAGTGTTTTCCGTACAGACAATAACCTGTCAAGTTGGAGTGATTTATGCAGGAGAGTTTGACAATTATTTAAATAATCAAATGTATGAAAATGCCCCATCCATATATTTAAAAATTTTTTTTAAAAAAGGCTTGTTTTGAGCTGTCAAGGCTTTGTTTGATGTCAGCAATATAATACTCCGATCACCACACTATCATCCTTTAACAAGTGGCACTATCCAAGAGAGAAAAACAGAAAACTGAGTTAAAATGCTGTGGATTATTATTATTATTATTTTAAAATGGTGTTTGTTGGAATGTTCTGTAATACCTTGACTGCAAAAATATTGTTTTAATTACACGTTTAGAAATATTACAAGCCTTGTTACAAATTGAGACTCAAATCATTTGTTTGTTCTTAATGTTGGGTTCAGTTTCAGACATTTATTTATACCTCCAAACCTTTTTTTTTTTTTAAACATTTCTGCAGCAGGAAGCACTGGTTATATTTTGTCTCCCATCCCAACCTTTTGTCCAACCCACATCATTTTTTTGTTTTATTAAGTTGTAAATGTGATTTGGCAAGATATATAAACAAACTCTTATCGGACATAATTACATCACCCCATATTGGGGATAATTGGAGGGATGGTAAAGTAATTATTTGTATGGTATTTTACAATTTGCATTTCAAATAAATCTTTCCATTTTTATGACTTTCTTTTGGTTGCAAATTGTTAATTTATGTTAAAGTAACCATTCAGTAATTCAATAATTTATTCAGTAAAAATAAAATTTACACATTACTTGAAATACATCTGAAATAAGTAATTTTCAAAACCTGTATGTACAATCTATTGACCTCTAATGTCTTCTTTCAATGAAGTTACTAAGATTAACCTTTTATGGAATTTCTGTATTCCATCTTTATAACAGCTAACTGGTACAAAAGGCTTAAGAATTCAGATGCTGTATATGAATCATACACAAAGTACAGCTGTCCAAAGAGGGTACTACTTATAGGGTTAGGGGTGGATGCACGAACATGAGATTGCCTTTTATAAAGAGTCAACTCCAATCATTGATCCCAATTCAGGTCATCATGGATTCCTCCACAGGCCAAAAACTGAAAGTGATTTCCTCCTCCAATATGGAGCTGGACTTTTGAAAGAGCAGCACGTGAGTGAATGTTTTAATGCTCTATAGCTCTGGAAAGCTGTGTCAGTTTCTTCTGATTATCAATGACATTAAGGTTCTGGATATAGTGCCTTACGCTAGGGCCACTACGTAAAGTCAGCGACTGCTCGGAACCTGAGGGCAAAGACAAAAAAATAAAGGATAAAATAAATAGAAAACATTGATACATGGTAATTTGGTCTCTAGTATAACCTCAGCATGGGATATTACTGTAGCTTACATGTAGATACTCGTATAGCAGGAGACTCCAAGAACATTCTTTCTGTGAAGCCCTTCTGGGGTGAAGAAGGCACTGTATGAGTGTGACAAAAGTAATATTTATTATGCGTGGAAACATCTACATGATTTTTGTACTCTGCAAGACTTCAAAGTATTAATATTACCATAAGGCTGGCTTCTACAATCCCGGACTATCTTCACTGTCTTGGCAATCATCCGCTGTGGATTGGAGGCAGAAATTTGAAAGTGTCCGTGTCTAAAATTTCAAGTGAAAATCCTGAAAAATTCCAGGAAGATCTGGGGTCTCACCATTTTCTCAAAGTTAACCAGATTTTCAGTGTAATTCCTGTTGCCTTCATGGATAAATGTTATGTCTGAAAAGAGATGAATACAGTTGGAACAATGGTATAATTCAGAGGCATCAAATTTATTTTAGCTAATTACATTTAGACATGTCAAGTGGGCCAGAAAAATGTTCCACATGTAGCCAAAAGTTTGTGGACACCTGACTAACACCTACAGTATGTGCTTCTATCCCATTCCACGTTTATTCCCCCTTTCCTGTTATAAGCTTCACGCTTCTCTTTGGAGAAGGCGTGGCTGTGGGGATTTGTGATCATTCAGCTCCGCTCCAAGATCATTAGTGAGATCAGGCACTGATGTCAGGATGGTGAGGAGACTCCAGTTCCTCCCAAAGGTGTTCAGTGGGGTTGAGTTCAGTCAGGGCTCTGTGCAGGACACCCGAGTTCTTTCACTCCAACCTTCACACACCATGAAGCTTTATGCACAGGGGCATTGTCATACTCGATATTTGGGCCCCTTAGTTCCAGTGAAGGGAAATCCTAATGCTACATCATATAAAAGACATCCTTTACAACTTTGTGGCAACAGTTTGGAGAAGAACCAACCACAAATGGATGTGATGGTCAGGTGTCCAGAAACCTTTGGCCATATAGTGGCTGGAAAGGGTTTAACGGAGATTAGAGACCATCAAAATTATTCTCCAATTAAAAAAAAATAAATCACAAAGCTTGTGATTTCATAAGTATTTACCTCTGTTGATTATGTAACCCTTAATTTTAGTTATTTTGCAAAAGATATGGTTACAGTATTTTTTAGCTTGCTGATGATGAATTACACATAGATATGTGTAATTCATCATCAGCAAGCTAAAAAAATCAGTAGATGTGTTTATGGCCCTCAGTTCCATTATCGTTCCATTTGGTTCCTTGGTTGAATAACACAGACTACGGTACCTCTATTTTTTAATCTTTCAAGTGATTTATGATTCACAAGACTATTTCAGTGGAGAACATGGATTCTAAAATCACTTGGTGAGCCAGAGTAGAACTTTATCTGATATTCCTTTGCCTGTAGGCTGTAAGTTTGATTCCCTTGCTGTAATTACTCTTTCATTAGCGATGAAATGATTGGCTGTTTACAGGTGGCCAGTACCTTTCAGTAGCAGAGGCATGAAGGGAATGTATGGTGGGTTGAGTTTGGCCACAGCTAGTCTGTATGCTCTGTGATTGTGGGATGGATCCTGCATACAGAAACAACAGGAGTCAGAAAGAGCTATGCAGCTTTCCACAGAGTATGATTCCCTCATACAGCATCTCAGTGCGACACTTACCATTAACCTCTCATAAGCACAGTAGATCCGTTTGGTTTTGCTTGGCAATCTCTGTTAAAAATCAAGAATTAGACTGTACTTCATCAGAACATCCGCTTCATCTGAATGCCACAGAAATTAAAAAAAAAAAAAAAAAATCACACTCATATAGCACTATAAAGGATTTCAGAGATCCAAAAAGGTATAAAACATAACATAGGATGCTGTTACTGTGAGCTGGCCTAGTGGTTAGCGTGACTGCCTCTTGACCGGGAGCTCGCGAGTTCTACTCATGGTTGGGTCATACCAAAGACCATAAAAATGGTACCTACTGCCATCTGGCAAGTCACACTGCAATACAGATGTGAGTAGAGAATCAAACTCTTGCAGTTACTGGAGGACCAGCTCCCCACTGTAACCCTATGTAATAGGGGAGAGACAGAGGGCGATAGAAATGGAGATTGGTGCCACACCCATGCACCTTGAAGAGTTGGGTAGTACTTGGACAGGAGATAGCATGTTGGTCTAGTAAAATAATCATTAAGGTGGTGTGAGAACACTAAGCAGAGTTACTGTTCCCATGCCAAAGTTGATTATTTTTCCTCTAATTGTAAAGCACAATTAGTTACATTTAATGTTGTAGAAAGATCCATGAGAAGCGAAGTTAGTTCCTGTGACCACTTACATCTATAAACTGTCATCCCAAAGCATCTTGTAATGTTTGAGATACTGGAAAGTGTAAAATCCTCTGTCTTGAAGACTGATGGAAAGCTTACTGACCACAAACGCACGAGACTTCTGTAAATGTTAAATAAACATCTCCTTACAGTAGGCTTTACCATGTAGCCATATAGTGCCATACGAGTGTGATTTAATGATTTATTAAAAAATAAGGCATTTTAAACATCCATTAATTATTAGCCTTTCATTATTGTGGAGTGTACACCATAGAGGTCTCAGTGAATGAAAACATGTGCATAAAAACCTGATCTGAATTACAGTTTGCACTTCTGACCAATAAGATTGAAAATTCCAACAGTGCTGTGGTATTATTGCTGTTAAACAATGTTTTAGTTTATGCACAGGAGCTGAATCATCGCATCATGCTTTTGTAAAAGCATATATAATTAGAAGATACATTTGCGTTTCCAAAAACATGGTAAGAATGGTAAGGTGGAGTCCAGCAGGCATGGATCACACATACTACATTACAGGCATTTAGCAGATGCTCTTCTCCAGAGTGACGTAAAACAGGTATCCCCAGCAGTGAGCAGCCTGGGGAGCAGTTGGGGGTTAGATGCCTTGCTCAAGGGCACTTCAGCCATTCCTGCTGGTCCAGGGAATCAAACCGGTGACCTTTTGGTCCCAAAGTTGCTTCTTTAACCATTAAGCCATGGCTTCCTCAGTTGTTGTTATCCTGACTGCTTTGCAGGAAGATAGCCTAGGCAAGATTAAAATGTTTTACAGATATTTTCTGTAACATGCTAAAAGGTAACTGAAGTCAGCCTCACCCTGCCTAGTACCACAATCTTCAAAGATGGTTTTGTTTAATCTGAAAACAGAAACCTTTTGCCCCAAAGAAAGGTCCACATTTTGACTCTTGACACAAATTAGGAAAGTAGTGTTTACTTGTTATCTAGGCAGTCTTTCTCGGTCTCTTTCTCACGCTCACACTGATGTATTTACTTACTTCACTGGGTTGGTCACACTCTGTTCACATAATAGTTGAAGTGAGTGACACACCTCAGGCATTCGGAGCAAGTGTCAGGAGCCAACCACATAATCAGCTCGTGTCCTCTGGCGTGAAAATGAACTGGGCTTTTCTTCAGGGCCTCGTGAGTGGCGTTAATAAGTACTCGACGGCTTTTGGTCGCATATGGCTGTCTGTGGTGTTCATCTTCCGTCTGCTGGTGCTGCTGGTGGCTGCTGAGAAGGTGTGGGGTGACGAGCAGAGGGAGTTCGACTGCAACACCAGAGAGCCAGGCTGCCACAATGTCTGTTATGACCATTTCTTTCCCGTATCTCCATCTCGTCTGTGGGCACTCCAGCTCATCTTTGTCACATGCCCTTCTCTCCTGGTGGTCCTGCATGTGGCGTACAGGGACGACCGTGAGCGTAAGCACCAGCTGAAGTATGGTGAGGGTTGTGCTAATCTCTACAAAGACACCAGCAAGAAGCAAGGGGGCCTGTGGTGGACATATCTCTTAAGCCTCATGTTCAAGCTTGCAGTGGACGCCATGTTCATCTTTCTTGTGTTCTACATCTATGAGGCCACCTTCTTTCCTATGCTGGTGAGATGTCAAGAGGCTCCCTGTCCTCAAGTGACTGACTGCTTCATCAGTCGTTCTACAGAGAAGCGCATATTCACCATCTTCCTAGTGGTGGTCAGCTTGTTCGGTATCCTGCTGACCTTTTGTGAGATACTGTACCTCATTTGTAAGCGCTGCCATGAATGTGCCGTCTCACACAAACTCAGCAAACGTGAGAGACGTATTGCAACAATCTCTTCTCAGCCGAGCAAAGATGACCAGGGCAAAATGGTGGAGACAAAACTGTTCGACGAAGCTAACAGTCATCCTCCAAACAAGGACGTTAGTGCTCCTCCGTACAGCTTAGCCATCTCATGAACAATCAACAGAGATGAGCAAAAATGTGGTTTATTGAATATTATATTCATAATATATTCATCAATGTGATCAATTGCAATTTATATAAAATGATTTGTCATAGAGGACGAGTATGAGTGTGTATTTCTTTCCCGTTTCTTAAGATTGCTTTACTTTTTTAAGTTCTTGTTGTTAAGTTGTTTTATAAAAAAAATATGATTCAATGACTTGGTGCTGAATTTGCATCTGATGTCTTTTATTATACTATTTATGGAACCACTGTAATACAACTGAGCTCAATACTGTTCGTGTGAAGTTCCACATGTTCTTATTGTGTCCTCTGGGTTCTCCAGTTTTCTCCCACTGTGCAAAAACATGCCAGTAGATGAATTGACTTTGATAAGATCACTCCTAGTGTACATGATGACCTGTAATGGACTGGTGTCCCATCCGGGGTGCAGTTTCCTGCTTCCTGGGTGTATCCCTGACTAGGATAAAGTAGTTACTGAAGTTGAATGAATGAATGAATGAATTCAATAAAACTAGACTATAAATATGAACGTATGATGTGCAGATTGACATATTTCTTGTGTTGTTTGGCAAAAACTAAGGAAATAAAATATATTAAACACAGTTTCTGGCATCCACTTCGAATAAACATCCAAAAGGACCAGTGCCAATAGGCTACTTTTGTTGCAGATTAGACCATCATAACTAATTAGTTAAAATCTCTTAAAGTATTAATCCTATACTACATGACCTCTGAATTAATTTAACACAAACTAAATAAGAATAACTCTGTGTGTGTGTTGTTCTTTTGTTTTGTTTTTAATTAAAGGGATCCTCCAGCGGATTTATTCTCAAATTTATTTTTAGTAAAAGTAGTCGCAAATTTAAAAAATCAAACTTTCATTTTCGGAGATCAAATAGTGTTCAAGAAAAATTAATTTTCTTTCAAATACCAGATGGGCTTCCTGCAGTGGTGATGTATGCGATGATATCATGTTGTGGTCACTTGGAGCAACTCAGCTGTTTAGAAAACGACATCATAGTTTTGCTAGTTTTACAAGTATTTTACTGAATTTATCAGTTTTTAAATAAGTATGCCTCATTGTGTAGCATATAAATGCCACAATGATGCGAAAAGAAAGCACAAGCTGGAACTAGACTGCATTTCCACAGAGAAAATGCAAAGTGTGCTTGTTCAGCTGGAACAGACAGTCACCGACAGAAACTGGGTCAGACATGAGACCTTGCGCTGCAAAATCTTTTTTTCACATGATCTACAGATAGTGTGTGGCATAGTGTGTGTAGTATGTGTGGCTGTACGCTTTAAAATCTTGGTTTAAAATGGCTCAACTTGCAGCGCGATGTGACACTTCGTGGTCTAAAATCTTTTTTTTTTTTCTTTACAGGATCTACAGTTAGTGCTGGGTAAATTAACAGAGAGAATGTGTGGCATGGTTTAAAACAGAGATTTTAGAGCACAAAGTGTCATGCGAGTTGAGCCATTTTAAACCAAGATTTTAGAGCATGCAGCCACACACACCACACACACTTTCTGTAGATCATGTGAAAAAAATATTTTGCAGCACATGTCTGAAAACTAGCAAAACTATGATGCAAACAGAGACTATAAACAGCTGAGTTGCTCCAAGTGACGTCATCGCATACGTCACCACCGCAGGAAGCCCATCTAGCATTTTAAAGAAAATTAATTTTTCTCAAACACCATTTGGTCTCCGAAAATGAAAGTTTGATTTTTTAAATTTGTGACTACTTTTACTTAAAATAAGTTTGAGAATAAATCCAGTGGAGGATCCCTTTAAGCTTTCCAACAAGAGAATGCGAAGGAAGGCCTGTTTATACTGTAGCTGCTATAACGTAACCGACAGCAAGACCTATGAAGGTACTTCAAAAAGTTCTTGGCCTCACCTGGAAACAAGGGGCATAATTGTATACTATAAAGCCTTATATCACTGTACACAAAAACTCAAATGAAAGAAGCAGTCAAAGAAAAAAGCAGAGGAAAGCTTCAAGCTGGAATGCTGTTACTCCAGGACAATGCACCCATCCACACAGTACAGGGGCAATGGCAGAAGCAGCCAGATGTGGCTTTGAACTGTTGCCCCATGCACCTTACTCACCTGAACTGGCACCGCCTGACTTCTATCAGTTTCCCAAACTGGAATCCCACTTGCATGGTCGCCATTTTCAGAGTGATGATGAAGTCATTCAGTCCTCCATGAGGATGATCTGGAGGCTCAAGATGTGACCTTCTTCCGTGAAGTAATAGCGAAACTTGAACATCGGTGGACCAGGTGCATTGAAATTAAAGGAGACTATGTTGAAAAATAATGCAAGAACAATCTTTCTCCTGTGATGTTTTCTGGGTGAGGCCAAGAACTTTTTGAAGTACCCTCATAACTTCTTTGCTGCAACACATCCATAAAAAGATAAAAAAATTGTGTCATTCTTTAATCAATACAAAATTATAATCAGCGGTAAATTGCTGTGGTATAAGAGGAATAAAACCCTTCAGGATGTTGTGTTATAGGAAAAAAATAATCAACTTCAGGGTGGTAAGAGTAACCCTGCTTTGTGCGAGTCCCCCTCACATCATCCCACTGTTGATAAATTTCCTACAACAGCACACCCCCAAGTGTATTATTCCTTACCTAGAATAAGGGGAGGGAAGGGAATGTGTTATGAATAACATCGAAGCTGTGATTTGGTTGCAGGTATGAGTTTGCAGTTGGTCAAATCTGGTGCTTGAGGATTTCATGGGGATCGCAAATCTTCAACGTTCAAATGCACCCAATAACACTAGTGACATTTTAATACCAGGTACTGTATACATTTCTGTCTTTTTCTTCTCCTCATCTTTCATTACCTCCACCAGCTATGTTGGACGAGGTTATGTTATCGTCTCTGTTCGTTTATTTGTTCAGAATGTAACTCAAAAAGTAATGAACAGATTTTGGTAAAATTACGAGGAAAGGTGAGCCATGGGCCAAGGAACAATTGATTAGATTTTGATGCAAATTTGGATATGTATGTGGATCCATGATTTCCTTATTTAGTTATGTCTTTTCCCAATGAAACTCAAAAAGTAGTGAACAGATTTGGATGAAATTTGGTGGACAGCTTTAGTATTATCCAAGGTTTAAGTGATTTGATTTTGATGTTGATAATATGTAGCTTGGCGGAGATATGTACTCTACTGAGTGAGTGCCCTTCAAGTTTAGGCATCCTTTTCTATTTCCTGCTAAATTGTACTAGCGTTAATAGAAAATCTTTAAAGCTGCGCTGATCTTACATTGTATCCTTAAGCCATTCGTCTCACAAAGGATCTTTCAAAAGACCAAAGAAGGAGGATGGTTTTATAAAACCTGACACAAATGGTGCAACTCACATGTGGATTAACTGAGATTAAACCTTGATCTATAAGGCTAAGATTAAACAAACAAACAAACAAATAAATAAATAAAAAGACAGTGCAGTTGGGTCTGTGGCTAGATTTGATGTGTTCTTGCAGTCGTCATGGCATTAAATGGATATTAACTCATAATTCATCAGCACTGACAGTTCAATCATGTGTAGCCCAATATAGAAAGAAAATTGCAAACAATCTTCACGTTTGGACAGGAAAAGGCACATTTGGACAGGATGCTTTATCTATGCACATAAAATAGGCTCTGAAAATGATATCAGAAATACCTGTAAAATGTAAGAGATATGGTACATCCAGAATATGATTCATTCGATATCACTGCATGAGGGGCATTGATCAGAAGGCCTGTTTTTCAGGATCCTTAGACAGGGGTAATTATATTAGCCAGGAAACAGCGATCATTTCCCTCCACTATACTGGCCTTAATTGAGTCATCTGCTTGCTGCATGCATGTTTATGATGTGTGTGTGGCTCAGTTACTCACATTCATCCGCAGGGTAGACTTCTATGATTCAGGAATTGGCCTCTTGTATCTGCTTGGTAGCAGGAACATGTGGTTTAATCCTCTGCAGTTCATTTACAAATGCATTTATTTCATCAATGCTTTTATTGAAAGTGATTTGAAGTGAGGTCCGACTTAAGGACTCTGTGGTCCAACTAAGCGCTGTAAGTATTTTGAGTCATAATTAACACTTTTGAAAATGATGTTTTCAGGAAATTCTCCGCTTCTCCCTCCCAGTGCTTAGGGCTGAGACTTGACAGTAATTGCATTTCTATGACATGCTTTTGAACATCAAATGCAGTTTAACTGAAACTCATATTCAGTTTGGACATAAAGTTCTTAATCCTTTTTAACCCTTTCTCATTCAATTCTGCTGGCGAAATAGAAATCGACTTATCGGACATTCTCAATTGTTAGAAATAAATGAATTATTTTATTGCTGCAAGTCTGTTATAAGATTAGTCAGGACACCGTTGGGTTTCTGTGTGTAGAGTACTTTCATATGAGCCATTAACCACTACTGTGGAGTGCGACATCACAAATGTCACCCCCAAAACAGTTAAAAAGAAAGCATTAAACAGCAATGTACTGCTGATTGGTCTTTGGGTTTTGCTTTTCAGTGTGGCATGTTTTTTTTTTTTTTTTCTGTCCGCGTATTGCATTTCACTTCACGTTCTCTTCCCAGTGTGGTTGCTTTTCTGGCAAGGAATCTTCACCATCGTACGGGATCCTAAAAATGAGTGAATAATCGTTAAAAATTTTAGTTTATTAGCATATTTTCTTGCCACCATGCCTAATAAGGACAAAGAAATGAACCAACATCTGCTAACATGATTAGGTTAGTGAGCCAGCTTTAGTCATCAAGAAAGAGAAAAGAAATGGAGACATGGTCTGTGGGTCAGTTCTCGTAAAGGCGGTGTGGCCATTGTGTGCCAGTTCTCGTAAATGGAGACATAAAGGAGGCGTGGTTTCTGCATCAGTTCAAGTCAAGTCAAGTTTATTTGTATAGCGCTTTTAACAATAAACATTGTCGCAAAGCAGCTTTACAGAATTTGA
>JANZLB010000005.1:13060664-13071354 GCA_026167865.1 Notarius quadriscutis | reverse complement strand
CTTCATCCTCACTCTCTTCATCCTCTCCTGCTTTCTGCAGTCCACAACTTTTTGCGCGTTTTCTCTCTCTCTGTCTCTCTCTCTGTGTCTGTGTCTCTGTGTGTGTGTGTGTGTGTCTGTCTCTCTCTCTCCCTGTGTGTGTGTATGTCTCTCTCTCTCTCTGTGTGTGTCTCTGTGTGTGTGTGTGTCTCTCTCTCCCTGTGTGTGTGTGTGTGTGTACAGTAGTCTCATGTTCACATCAACATCAAAAACAGAAAAAACAACTTTTCCTTCTGATCTGATTGAAATGATGTGTAAAAATATAAATACATTAAGATATGATTTTATCATCTGTTGACTTTTCTGTTATTTCACAAAGAAAATAAAGCTGTTAAAGCAGCAATGAAATAAAGGCCAAACAACAAATAAACAAAAACAAACAAATATGACTTCATTCAACAATTATCATTTTAATTTATAATAGATGCGGGTTTTTCCTTTATTCATTGACTGATTTATACAATAATGATAACGTTTAAAAAAATCTATTTTGTTTTTTACACACACACACACACACACACACACACACACACACTGTTATCTCTCTGGAGGTTCTCTTTGGAACCCTGTGTGTGTGTGTGCTGGAACATAATAATAACTCGTCTTGATCAGAGGGTTTTAAATTACTGCCGAGGTCCAAATTTAAATGCAACCAACCAAAACACAAACAAGTGACGGCCCACACTGATGACTTTCATCTGACCCACACACACACACACACACACACACACCATCATCATCACACATCAGAACCAACCGCTTTAGAACCCATAACTCACTCGATCCTGTTCCAGATGTTTTATTAAAGTGCAGCAACTTTTAAAATATCAGTATAGAAATTTAACTCAGTAAAAAAGATCAGGTTTAAAACAAGACACAATTAATAAATAACGTCAAAAACAGACTGAAATAAAAACAAGTTTCACAGAAGAGCAGTGTTTATTTAAAGTAGCCCTGTGGTAGGTTTATGACCCGCCCTCCCAGGGTAAACTCCGCCTCTCACCTGAAGTCATGTGGGATTGGATCCAGATTCCCCCATCAGCCTCAACAGATAAGAGGTGTAGATAATGGAGGGATGGATGGAAGAATCAATGGAGGGATGGATGGAAGGAAGAATGGAGGGATGGAAGGAAGAATCAATGAATGGAAGGAAGACTGGATGAATGGAAGGAAAGATGGATGGATGGATGGATGGATGGAAGAATCAATGAATGGAAGGATGGATGGATGGAATAATCAATGGATGGATGGATGGAATGGAGGGATGGATGGAAGGAAGAATCAACGAATGGATGGATGGAATGATGGATGGATAGAATCAATGAATGAAAGGAAGGATGGATGGATGGATGGAAGGAAGGATAGCTGTATGGAGGGAGGGATGATGGATGGATGATTCATTTTAAATAAAAGCAGTCATTGTTTAACAAAAGTGTTTATTTCAGTAAAAATAAAGTAAAATATAAATCAGTGGCATTAAAATGAAAAAAGAAGATTGAAATAAAGTTGAGAAGGAAAGATGATTTTTACTTTAAATTGTTTAAACCATTTTTTTTATAAATATGTTTAGTTTAAATAAAAACAGGAGCTTTAATAAAAGATTAAAAGGTGATTTAAAAAACCCAAAGCCACTTTAAATTAAAGGAATCAATCACGATATCAAAGCAGTAAAACGTGTGTGAAATAAAAAGCTTTGAATAAAAAAATTGTCAGCTTTCAAAAAAGGAGCGAATGCAAGAGACTGCGTTCGAAACATTTGGCAAATAAAATCAATAAAATAAATGAAAAAATGTTAAAAAGGAAAATAAAACATTTGATTGAAGTAAAGCAAAGAAGTGACTGTGAGCCAGAAAAGTTTTAGATTAAAAACAATTTATTTATTTATTCAGTTTGTCTTCTGGGTTATGATGTCACATGTATTAATTTTTAATGTAATATTTCATTATTATTATTATTATTATTATTATTATTATTATTATTATTATTATTATTATTATTATTATTAATAATAATAATAATAATAATAACTACTGTCATGTTGTTGCTTCTCAGTTTGCCAGTTTGTGTGTTATGCTGGTTGTCATGATCACCATGCTGGTTCTGGGAGCTTTTCTCAAACCACTCCCTAAGGCAAGAAAGATCAAACATATTAACATCTACTTTTACATTTATAAGATAATATAATTTATCCATTTATTTTTCTTCTTATATTAGCTCTAAACAATAATTGTGTTTTTGTTTTAGTCTGTGTTAGGAGCTCTCATAGCTGTTAATCTGAAGAATACACTCCTGCAGATCACAGATCCATACTATCTCTGGAAGAAGAACAAACTAGACTGTGTGGGTTATGCTATATTTAATATAGAACAAATTCAATAGGGACTGAGCATGCAACCCTGAGTAACACCAGAACACACAGTGTATGATTTTAATTATAGATTTATACAAGCTTTCGGCTATTATTGTAGAGGTTTTAATATGACTACAATCAGAGTATAATATTATTTTTGAGCTGCATCCAGCTGTGGGCAGTCACACACTTATTTTAATTTTCACTACAGTGTGTATGGGTTGTCTCTTTCCTGGCAACCTTTTTCCTGAGTCTGCCTTATGGTGTTGCTATTGGGGTGAGCTTCTCCATTCTGGTTGTCATTTTCCAGACTCAGTTGTAAGTGAACCCTGAATGGAATGACTTTACTACACTCACATGGTACGGTTTTCTTATATTTGATGTTGTCATGTATGATGATGTTTTTTGGTGACTGTGTTACTGCTAGTCGTAATGGCTCAGAAGTGGCTCAGGTCTTGGATACAGACTTGTACGAGAACCCTAAAGTCTACAATAAGGTAAAGCCTCAGAGCTTGCTATTCAGTATTTACTGGTTCTTACAGTCTTTTCAGTGTTAGTGAAATAATAGTAGAAATGTATGTCTTGTATTTTTATTCAGGTGAAAGCCATTGAAGGTGTGAAAATAGTGAGTTACTGCTCACCTATTTACTTTGCCAATGCAGAGATATTTCGCCGCAAGGTTATCAAAAAAGTATGTTGATCACAGTGAATTAATCACAGTGAATTTGTGGATTGTATATGAACACATCTTAATGATCACATCATTGATGAAATGATGTATGTTTCAATTACTGAATGTCCATATACTATATCACCTTAGTTTTACCTAGCATGCAAAGTTGTCAAGATCTTTTCTATGTCTACATTTCTTGGTGGTTGTCAGACAGGGCTTGACCCAGGCAAGGTGCTTCTGGCCAGGAAGAAGTTTCTGAAAAAACAGCAGGAGAAAGAAAAACAAGAACTAAAATCCAAGCAGAGTCAGGAGAAAGCAACTGCCAGGAAGAGGAAATTGAGCTCACTAGTTACCATGAAGACACAGGTGCAGAATCTTTTTTTTTTGCATTCACTAACACAGATACAGGAAAATTTCACAGAGAACATTTTTAAATGTAGCTGTTCAAAATGATATATGCAAACATCAAGTTCTAGTGTAGTTTTAAATTGCTTAATGTTGCATATACTTAACTGTTAAATTGTAAAAATCTTATTGTAATATCTTCTTTGAAATTTCAGGTAAATTGTCATTATGTACTCCTCATTCCACTTTCAGAATACTTCACAAATTGATCTGCAGAGTGATTTTTACACCATTGGCTTGGGCAGCGATAATACATCCATGAGTTACATCAATCCATACTGTGATATCATGAACCAAACTGACCAGCTTCCAGAGCCCGAGCCTGCCAGCACCCCTCCTGTTATGATGGAGATGCAGCCTGTCCCTTTTCATACACTTATCTTGGACCTGGGAGGAGTCTGTTTCATCGACCTAATGGGCATTAAAGTTCTTACCAAGGTCAATAAATAACAAATAAAACATGACAGGATGTGCTGTTGTAGGAAAATACTTAATAGTGGATTTGACAAAGTTATTTTCCAATAATAGCATATCTCGAAGTGTTTAATTCTTCTTATAGCACATCAATTTGCCAAAGCCAGCAGTTTTAAAATTTTATTAAAGAACAGCACATTTTATCAGTTTAGAAAGCAATGTTTTATAAGTTTATAATTATGTTCTGCTTTGTGGATTGCCAACAAATTAGTTATTTTTATAACATACATTATAGAAACTATACACAGTCATTCCTTCACCAACCTCTCTATTTCCCTCTCTTGAAGTTAATAAGACAAAAACACAGTTCCTCATGGCACAAAGAAACCACAAAGTGTTTTGTCCTGAAGACTTTCTAATGTGAAATTAATCAGCACCTTCTGACTAATCACAATCAAAAACTCCACATTGCTGTGGTCTAACCAACATTAAGTCATGTTGCTAAGGTGATAAAACAGCATCACTATAGTGCCACATTTTATAGATGTAGTATTATATAGATATCGTGTTATATAAAGTCTTTTAACTTCAGATATTATCATACCTGTGATAACTATTTAATTACCACTGAAATATTCTATGATTTTAATGCAATTTATGATTATTTTTCTTGCAGATGAGCAACATTTACAGCGCACTGGGGATTAGCCTATACCTATCAAATGTGCAAGGTGATTTTTTTTTTTTCATCACCCAAAATATCTGCCTTGTGTAATTTAGTTAGAGGCAGCAGGGCTATGGTGTAAAGTCTTGCTTGGATTATGTACAGTCCTTGCTTTATGTCTTTGTCCTAGACTTTTCTTCTTGGCTTTGGTTTTGGTTCTTCTTGGCTTTGCTCTGTTGAAAGCATGCTGCATTCATTGAGGTTGATATAAACATTCAGCTGACCTCTTGGCAATTTGGAAAAGGGACAATTTAAAAGTATTGCAAACAATGGAGGAATGAAGGACTGGTTTTAAGTGGGAAAAATAGAAGCATAGGTTTTAAGTGGGAAAAATGGAAATTGAGATGGATTTCATGGATGTCGGTAGCTTTAGTTTTATAGCAGAGGGATTAATTATGCTAAACATTTCAAACAGACCAATGTAGCAATGAGAATCAGTTCTTAAAGTATTTCCCTTGGAAGAAAGCCAAACTTTCAGACCCGATTGGTAGTTGGGTGCAGGGGTCTTGTGCTGGACAGTAATACGCCAACTGCTATAAACAGAGTTGGGCAGGGCAGAGCGAGCATCCCCCCAGACCTTGGAGCATCAGCAGAGATGCTGGACCAATGGTATGGTAATCCTCATCTTTCTGAGCAGGAGACAAAGGTGGATGATAACCCAAACAACATTCAAAGGGGACATACTGGTAGCAGTGTTAGTCAGGGAGTTGTGAACATATTGTAGCCAGTTGTGTGCTCCAGGATGATGGGATGGATTACTGGTGGTGATCACGGTTAATATAGTTAATAAAAACTAAGACTAAAACCAAAACTAGCAGTAAAAAATAGTTTTGTTAACTGAAATAAAAACACAAGTTTAAAAAAGTGAAAACTTTTTAAGTGAAATAGAATTGCAGGTAAAACAAGCTTTGTTTTCATTTTCATTTTGTTTTCCTCCTCAAGACAGTAATGGAATAGTTCTGGAAGGTGGCAGTAATGCAGGCTACTGTTAAACTACAAAGAAGAAGATGCTTGTTGTGCAATACCTGAAAAACTAAAACTAGTCAATTCCTCAAAATCAAACTAAAAGTATTTATGCACTTGTCAAACTAACTAAACTGCAATTAAAAAACAAACAAACTGAAACACTAAATAAAACTAAAAACTAATAATGAAAAATTCAAAACTGTAATAACTCCGGTAGTGATTCAGTGGAGCATGACTTTCAGGTTCTGACTGATAAATAAGGGGACCATAACCTGGGTCAGGTTGAGTCCAATGGGCCTCTTTAACTTGGGATTTGATCTCCCAGGTAACTGATGGTGTTAGGATTGGAAGGGGCTTCTTCTGAGACATACTGTCGGGAGAGGGCATCAGGTTCCATGTTCTTGGAGTCAGGACAGTAGGTGAGGGTGAAACTGAAACAACCAAAAAAAAGTGCCCAAAAGGCTTTAAAGGAGTTAAGGCATTTAGCTGTCTAGATGTTTTTTATGGTCAGTCCCAACAAAACAAGGATGTTCTGCCCCCTCAAGCCAGTATTTCTACTCTTCCAAGGCGAGCTTCACAGCAAGCAACTCATAGTTCCCAACTTTGTAGTTGTGCTCAGTGGGGTATAGGTGGCAAGAAAAGTGGGTGCAAGGATGAAGATTTTGGTCTAGGACAGAGTGTTGGGAAAGGACTGCCCCCAACCCAGTGTCAGTAGCATCCACCTCCACTATGAACTGGCATGAGAGGACAGACTGAATCAGAATGGGAGCAGAAGTGAAGTGTTTTTTGAGTTCAGTGAAGGCTTAATCTGCCCGAGGGGTCGAAGAGAAAGGGGTGGAAGAGGAGGTAAGTAGGGTAAGGGACACTGTCACCTGGCTGTTGTCTCTGATGAAGCAGTGGTAGAAATTGGCAAAGCCCAGAAATCACTGATACTGTTTGAGGGAAGTGGGTTTTGGCCTCTGCCACTGCCTGGGAATCTTCACCTGCCTGCTGTCAATGGTGTAACTCAAAAAGCATACTGAGTTGATATGGAACTCAAATTTTAGTGTTCTAGTAAGGGTGTAGCAACTGCTAACTAAACACGAAGCTAAACTCCACTCAAAGAGACAATGAGTCATTCGTAGTGGTCTGAGGGATGTTTACTGATGACTCCTTCACAGTGACATGGAGTGAAAACTGCATAACAAATACAGAAAGAGAAAAAGAGATATGCTGAATCTTACATCGTCTTCTCTGTTTACAAACAGAGTATCATGCTGCTGTTGCTACTACGCACAGATGAATTATTCAATAGAAAGCCACAAATTCCCTTTTTTTAACCTTCAACTTTTAACAGCTTGTTTTTAAATCAAATATTACTTAATACATAAACTTCAACACAAACAATGAAATAGATCAACTTACGACATTAATTTATCAGTTCTTAAATGAGGGTGGAACTACATTCACGGATAGCAAGTGTGTAGCCTCTTCTGCACCACCAACAGGAAGTGAAAGCTTAAAATGTGCTCTACCAAGGATTTTCAGAATAAAAGCACAAGTCAGTACCATGACATTCTTAAACAGTATTCAACTTCATAGAACTACAAATTACATCTCATAGCAGCACTACAAAAGTCATGGGAAAGTCTCCATGAGTGTTATGCAGCTCCAGAGAACATGGAGAAGTCACTGTTTCAGTGGCTCAAGAATTTCCCAAGGCTCACAAGCAAAGATCACATCAAGCTCCGTGAACTTGGAGATTTGCTCTTGTACTTGGTGCTAAGGAAGACAGCTACTTCACAGGTCTGTTATATTTGGACACCTCGCAGGTGTATCTCAGTAATATCAGAAAAAATTGCCTTTTGGACTTTCAGAGAAGTGGCTAACGGCTGGATCGAGATACAAGGAGGAAAACAATGGCCGTTTCCCTCCCTTCAAGTATTTCTGCAGGTTTGTGTGCTACAAAGCGAAAAAACGTAATGATCCCAGCTTCATGCACCAAGGCAGCACCACAACCCCTATGAAACCAGACAGATTCACCTCAAAGAAATTCAACAATAACAGACCCATCTCAGTTCACAAAACTGATGTTTCTTCAGGCAGGACCAACAGGCAAATCAAGAACGATCCTTCAAAGACCTGCCCAGTGCACAACAAACCACACTCACTCAGTGACTGTAGAGCATTCAGAAACAAACCCATCCATGAAAGAAAAGCCTTCCTCAAAAATGAAGGAATATGTTTCAGATGTTGTGCATCCAACTCGCACCTCGCTAAAGATTGCAAGTTATCAGTTAAATGCTTGGAATGTGATAGCACTAACCACATCTCGGTTATGCATCCTAGCTCACAACCTCCAACTTCAAAGGCTCCTTCGCACCCACAAGATGATGGCAGGGAGGGAGAAGTTAATGTTGACACACCAGTCGTTACATTAAGCTGCACCAAGGTTTGCGGCATAAGCTAATGGGGTCGCTCTTGTGCAAAGATCTGTCTAGCCAAGGTCTACCCAAAGGAAGCTCGGGACAAGGTGGTCAATGTTTATGTGATCATGGATGACCAGAGCAACCACTCACTAGCCAAACCAGAGTTCTTCAACCTATTCGGGGTAGAAAGTGAATCAGTCCCATAGCAGCTAAGAACCTGCTCTGGTTTAGTAGATACATCAGGTAGACGTGTAGAAGGATTCCAAATTGAATCTCTGGATAGCAAAACAGTTATTTCCCTCCCACCACTCAGAGTGTAGCGAGATCTTGAACAATCGTTTGGAAATCCCAACACCAAATGCTGTACTGCACCAACCACATCTCCAGCATATTGCTGAGCACCTCCCAGAGCTAGATCCAAATGCAGAAATCCTGTTGCTTTTTGGAAGAGATGTTTTGAGAGTGCATAAGGTTTGACAGCAGATTAACAGGCCACACAATGCACCATTCGCTCAATGTCTAGATCTCGGCTGGGTCGTAGTGGGGGAGGTGTGTTTGGGAAATGTCCATAAACCTACTGTCAGCAACTTCAAGACCAGCGTGTTGGAGGATGGTTATCACTCGATATTTCAACCATGCACAAACTACGTGCATATCAAGGGAAAACAAGATGGTTTCAACAGGACTACAGATAAGACATTGGGACAGACAGTGTTTAACAGAACAGTGCAGGACAACAGACTTTCTCCATCCATCGAAGACACTATTTTCATGAACAGAATGGATGTCTATGTCTACAGAAATAATGACAGTAGTTGGGTCGCCCCTTTACCATTTAAAGAACCACACCAGCTTCTTCCCAACAACAGAGAGCAGGCAGTCAATAGGTTCACATCCCTGCAAAGAACACTGAAAAGAAGACCAGAAATGCAAGAACAGTACGTTGCATTCATGGATAAGATCTTCCAAAATGGACATGCCGAGGTGGCACCACCACTGAAGGACAACGAAGAATGCTGGTACCTCCTCACTTTCGGAGTATATCCCCCACAACAGCCCAACCAAATCAGGGTTGTCTTCAACTCCAGTGCTCAGTACCATGGTGTCTCCCTCAAAGATGTGTTGCTGACCGGCCTGGGTCTGAGCAATACCCTTATTGGAGTAGTTCTTTGGTTCTGGAAGGAAAAGTAGTGGTGTTAGCAGACATCCAACAGATGTTTCATTGTTTTGTAGTGTGGGAGGACCACCACAACTTCCTCTGCTTTTTGTGGTACAAGGACAATGATGCCACAAAAGAGGTAATTGAGTATTGGATGAAGGTTCATGTCTTTGGCAATAGCCCTTTACTTGCTGTCTCCATCTATGGGTTGAGAATAGCCATCAGAGAAGGAGCAGAGCGGTACGGAGCAGATACTGTTAAATTCGTGGAAAAGCACTTCTATGTTGACGGTGGGCTGATCTCCGTACCAACCGATTATGAAGCCATCGACTTGTTGAAAAGGACACAGGCCTCCCTTGGAGAATCCAACCTACGCCTTCACAAGTTTGCCTTGAACAGTCAATCAGTTTTGAGAGCCTTTTCCCCAGAAGACTGTGGAATGATTAAGGACTTGGATATCGCTGGAGAGACACCAGTCACACAGCGCAGCCTGGGTCTTCTCTGGGAGACATCTACGGACA
This sequence comes from Notarius quadriscutis, assembly GCA_026167865.1. Taxonomy (NCBI): domain Eukaryota; kingdom Metazoa; phylum Chordata; class Actinopteri; order Siluriformes; family Ariidae; genus Notarius; species Notarius quadriscutis. The sequence continues at coordinate 13,061,695 of JANZLB010000005.1, read as the reverse complement.
CCTTCACCTTTTGTTGCATCTACAGAATCCAAGCCATTCACTCGCTGTGGGGTTCTGTCCACAATAAACAGCATCTTCGATCCCTTGGGTCTGTTGGCACCTGTCACCATCCAGGGAAGGACACTGCTGCAGGAGCTCACCTTTTGTGCTCTCAGACTGGGATGCTCCACTTCCAGAAGAGAAGCTGGACAAATGGACACTTGGCGAAGATCCCTCCAAGACCTCAGGAAACTGCATGTACAACGTACATTCTCAAACAAGTCACTTACCATGGCAGAACACACTGAGCTATGCATTTTTTCAGATGCTTCTACAAAGGCAATCAGGGCCGTGGCTTACCTCAAGACAGTGCAAAAGGATGGACAAATTGAGGTCGGTTTCATCATGGGTAAGGCTAAGTTGGCTTCCTAGTCTGAACCCACAATTCCATGACTAGAACTGTGTGGAGCTGTCTTAGCTGTCCAGATGTCAGATCTCATCCAAGATGAGCTAGACTTCAAACTCGATGCTGTGAACTTTTTATACCAACAGCAAGGTAGTCCTGGGTTACATCCATAATACGACCAAGAGATTTTATGTTTATGTCCATAATGGTGCAGCGTATACACCAGTCCTCAAAACCCAAGCAGTGGCACTTCGTCCGCTCAGAGGACAACCCTGCTAATCATGCCCTGCTGTTCAGGTCTTTACCTGCATCTCACCTAGCAACCACCACTTGGTTTTCTGGACCACCCTTTCTGAGATCGCCACCTGTGAAGGAGGTACAAACAGCCAAAGGTTTTGATCTAGTAAAACCAGAAAGTTTCATCAAAATCAGGCCAGAAGTAAAGACTTGTAAAACTCCCCTAAACGAGGCAATGCTCACACCACACCACTTTGAACGCTTCTCAAGTCTACAACCCCGATTCCAAAAAAGTTGGTACAAAGTACAAATTGTAAATAAAAACGGACTGCAATGATGTGGAAGTTTCAAAATTCTATATTTTATTCAGAATAGAACATAGATGACATATCAAATGTTTAAACTGAGA
>JANZLB010000005.1:12682529-12695608 GCA_026167865.1 Notarius quadriscutis | reverse complement strand
ATGCTACGTAAAATCAAGCTTGGAGAAGAATTTTGCTGATCTAAGTTGTTCCAGGGCTGCAGAAACAAGAGGAAGTAGATAAGGGTATTTCACTGAGACCTGGTTCAATCCCCTGTCGTCCATACATGGGTGAAAACCCCCGCCTCATTTTTCTACAAAGAAGCAGCCAGCCGAGGCTAGAGACCTTGAAGGGTGGACGTAACCCAGCTTGAGAGCCTCCTGAATGTACTCCTCCATAGCTACTTGTTCCTTCTGAGACAGAGGGTATATACGCCCCTGAGGTGGTGACATACCTGGCAGGAGGTCAATCGTGCAGTCATATGGTCTGTGAGGTGGCAAACCACACGCTTTTCCCTTGCTAAAAACCTCCTTGAGATCCAGATAATATTCAGGAACATCCAGAGTGTCCGGCTGAGGGCTCTCCACAGAGGTGGATGCAAGAGCAACTTGAGGATGAGCAATGCAGCCCTGAAAACATGCAGGTAACTACTGTAGAACGTTCTTGTTTTGCCATGAGATTAGGGGGTTGTGAAGCTGGAGCCAAGGGTAGCCAAGGATGAGATCATAACTTACGGTAGTGGTGACATAGAGCGAGATAAGCTCTGAGTGTATGGCACCCATTTGGATGCAGAGAGGAGCTGTGCAAAGGGTGACAAAGTCATCCCCTATTGGTCCTCCGTCGATGGTCCGAATGCTGATCACACTATGAAGTGGGGTTGTTGGTAAGTTGAACTTCTGAATGATTGAGTAGCTGATGAAGTTCCCCTCTGCCCCTGAATCAATAAAAGCAGAGAGGATAAGGGTCGAAGTAACCAGCTTTAAAAGTACTGGAACCTTGAATGATTTAGAATTGAACCTTCTTATCAGACTTACATTACATGGAGGACCCTCTGTAGGAGATGAGTGAGAAGAATGAATGGGAAAGCAATTAAGCTAATGTTCAGGGCTACTGCAATAGAAACACAGACCCTCCTTCCTCCTCCTGGCATATTCAGAGTGAGTTAGGCGGGTGCGTGAAACATCCATGGCAGAACTGTCCTCCAAAACTGAATCTGGTTTACAACTCTCCTGTAGGGAGGGTCGATGAGCCAAGAGATTACCAAGATGAATCGCAAGGTCAATGAGAGAATCGAGCGGGAGTTGTTCATCATGGCAGGTGAGTTCACTCAGAATCTCAGGGCACAAACCTTGGTGAAATACAGCTTTCAGTGCAGGATCATTCCATCCACTAGTGGCTGCCAGTGTTCTGAATTCCAGAGCATACTCTGCCATGCTTCTGGAGCCCTGTGATATGGTGAGTAAACTTTCACCTACTTCAATCCCCTCAGGTTCGTGGTCAAAAACTCTTTTGAATAGAATGAGAAACTGCTCATACTGTAAGACTGAGTTGGCTCACCGCCTTTACTCCAAACTACGCTGGCCCATCACAGCACTTTTCCCGTAAGGAAGGAAAAGAATTTGGCAATCTTATGCCTGTCAGACATGCTAGGCATAGCAGTGAAGTACATGGAATATTGGAGAAGGAAGCCTTTACAGGCGAGCGGATCTTTGGCGAATTTCTCCAGAGCAGGAAGTTGTAGCACTGGGCTCAGAGATGACTCAGAATGCGTTAGGAGGGCCTGTGACATCACAGTTGCTAGTTGGGCCATTCTGGTGTTGATGTCGACTAGCATCTGCTGATGCTCTCCTAATAAGAGTCCTTGGGCATTGAGAGCAGGTCGCGTCACCTCTTCCGCTACATCTGTGGTGGCCAAGTATCCTATCATGGTGCAGGCACCTATGGATGTATGCACAGAAGAGTGATGAGGAGCAAACAGTAACAGAGCTAAAATGAGAGATGAGAATCAGGAGTCGTAAAACTAGTGAGGGTCAGGCGATCGGCAAACAGCGTTAAGGGGGAAAGACACAGCGAAAACAGGAAATAGAGAAGCAAGAGTCAGAAGAATGAGAATCAGTCAGAAACCAAGGCTTGTTATGAACTGATATAGGCAGAACAATACTTCACAATGGAGTGGCGTGAGAGAGAGGTTTATATAGGCAGGGAGACTAATTGGAATGATGAGCGGCAGCTGAGTTCAATAATCGGGAGACAGAGGTGTGAGTTCTGGGGAGTGTAGTCCATGGTGTCCATGTTTGTAGTTTGGACAGTTTCAGCAGGTTTACTGACACATGGGCACACACACAGAGAGAGAGAGAGAGAGAGAGAGAGAGAGAGAATGAATGAATGCTGAGCTAGAGTATAAGAATGCTACGATAAGACCTTCATCTTTATTTCTGAACTACAGAGACAAATAATTTTGTAGCTGACTCATGAAATGACATTGTGGAAAAACCCTGAGTAAAGCAGGCTTAGGTTCTATTAAATATAATCAAACCTGTCATCTACCCTTGCAACTGTGGCTGCCCTCAACTCACAAACCATTACGTGGTCAATAAAACTGACATAAAGTACAATATACACTTTTTTGAATACCACCACAATGACATTTTATATTTGATTCACATTAGCCCTACTCATATAGGATTAAACTTACATGGGGTCCTGGAGTAATTTCCTATTTTACAGGTGCTGTTCTGTGATTTTATTTCCATCTTGATCACCCATGTTGGTGTTTCTCTACATCTGAGAAAATAACAGGCTGAATCACCTGGTCTGTTTCACCAAAGTCAGCAGTCATTTGATCATTTTAGTCCCATCTGGACAAACACATCTGTGATTTTCTAAGCAGATGTTGCCTCACGTTGGGAAAAAAATGTAAACAGTGATCCAGCGTATCATATACCAGTGTATTTTTCTTTAAGACTGCGATCTCATTCTTTAATCAATGGTGTTCTTTAAATATTTTATAGCAAATTAGATTGTGGTTAGCTTGAAGTATTTTAATGGAAGGGCAGCTATGTGGGAAACTTGGATAGCATCTTGATGTTGGCACATCCTTTCAATTTAAAAGGAAGAAGCTCCAGAAACCTCGTCTTGAGTCCCCAGTAGCCATGGACCCCAATTTTGATCCTGACCTCAGATTATTATCTGTGGAGAGTTTTACAAGTTCTCTCCATGTCCATGTGGTTTCCTACAGGTTCTCCAATTCACTCCCACCTCTCAAACATACTGGTAGGTGTACTCAAAAAAAAAAAAGTCAAAGTCCCTCCCATGCCAGGACCTGGTCTTCCCAGGCAGTCTCCCATCCCAGTACTACCCAGGCCCTTAAGTTGCATTGGGCAGTGCTGGTCTCCACTTCTATAGTCCTCAGCCTCTCGCCTATACAACTAGGGTTACAGTAGGTGCTAGTCCTCTGGTAACCATGAAAGCTTGACTACCCACTCACATCTGTATTGCAGCATGCCTTGCCAGATGGCAGTAGGTATAATTTTTAGAATGGTCTTTGGTATGACCCAACCACAAGTAGAACTTGCGAACTCACAATCAAGAGGTGGACACACTAACCACTAGACCAGCTCATGGTGGTAGGGGTACTGGTGTGAATGAGTGTTGAAAGGTGCCCTACAATGTATAAGATGTATTCCTCAATCATGCTGAGATATCAGCACTGGATCCACCACCACCCTGACCAAGATAATGTTCTCAAGTCATTTAAGTTGTCAAGTCAAGTTGAAGATAAATGAATAAACTAGTTTGCAGCTGAGGCTGCTCTTATGCTTCCACTATACATTTCTCTACAATGCTATTCAGTGTATTGAATTAATTCTGCAGTAACTCTAAGGGCATTTCAGTAAACACAAAGTGTCAAATGACATATGGCTGTTGGATAACTGATAAGTCCTGACATCTTTATGATGAGCAAAACAAAGCAGTAAGTAGCCATTGTGTTCTTAGCAATGTCAGGTGAATAAGCAAGGATGTGGAATATTAAGCAGGTTTATGATGAACAGATCCTCCTCTCATTGTGTGACCAGTAATATCAAGAAGAGGAATTATGTGGAATAATATTTTTTCAGCCATTGTTCAGGTCTAGTTTAACTTCCCTGTTATCAAATCAATCAAGACTTTCTAGTAAATACAATGGCTCAATTTTCCTCTTATGGCAATAATGATTGTTGAGATTGTACAGATTTACGTACCTTCAAAAAATGTAACAGCTAGATATTGGAGCAGTTTAAATGACCAAGGCTTTGGCATGATGTCCTTTTCCACCTCAGCCCAAACAAGCAATTTCTTTCTTTTTTTTTGCATGAAGTCAAAGTTTCATAGAAACTTTCCTTCAACTTGTTCCCAATCCTTATACACGAGATATCAGCTCTTGAGAGCAACATTGATACAAAAATGCTCTTCATGCTCTCCATCCGAAACTTTGTATGTGTTTTTTTTTTTAATGTCATGCTGACAGCCTTTCAGATAATCAACAATCTGTTTATTGTGGTTGCTTATTTTACTGTATTATTGCCATTATTCCTTATTATCCATCCATCCATTATCTGTAGCCACTTATCCTGTTCTACAGGGTCGCATGCAAACTGGAGCCTATCCCAGCTGACTATGGGTGAGAGGCAGGGTACACCCTGGACAAGTCGCCAGGTTATTGCAGGGCTGATACAAAGACAACCAACCATTCACACTCACGGTCAATTTAGAGCCACCAGTTAGCCTAACCTGCATGTCTTTGGACTGTGGGGGAAATCAGAGCACCCAGAGGAAACCCATGCAGACACAGGGAGAACATGCAAAGTCCACACAGAAAGGCCCCCATCGGCCACTGGGCTCGAACCCAGAACCTTCTTGCTGTGAGGCAACAGTGCACCACTACACCACCATACTGCTCCATGCCAATCACAGGTTATTGTCAAAACATGAAATTAAAGACATTTCTAAGTTTTGGTGTCAGTGCATCAAAACTATACAGAGATAAGGCCTCACATCCTGATTGGACAAAATGTGTAGGGGAAACAATCAAACAAACAAACAAAAAAATCAAATTTCCAATCAAAATGGAAATTACACAAAAAGGACACAAAAATGTTTTGTGTTTTTTTTGGTCTGAATGAAAGTGTCACAGCTTTTATGTTCTTCTTTTATGGTTACCATTCAGAGGAAATGCCATATTAGCCTCGTAGAGCATTCAGGACTGGAAAAACACCATGCTCCTGTATACTTTGCCCCAGTATTATTATCCCATCAATATGTGATGAGACCTCAAAATATATTGCATTGCTCAACACTATCAGTTCCATTGTCAAGCTGATCATAGATGTTTTATTTTAAGTGAAGTCAATTTATTTGTATAGTGCATTGTTGCAAAAGCAGATTTACAGAAAAATAAAGACTTAAAACATATGAACTAATTTTATCCCTAATACATATATTCACCATGAACAAGCCAGAGGTGATGGTGAGGAAAAAAATCCCTGAGAGAAAATGAGAAAGAAACCTTGAGAGGAACCAGACTCAAAAGGGAACCCATCCTCATCTGGGTGATAACAGATAGTGTGATTATAAATAACTTGTTACTATATGGTCAAAAAGTGCAATTGTGTTATCAGGAAAGTCATTATAGTTTGAGCATGAAGTCTATTTTGTTGAAGTTATCAACTGTTCATTGATGGAGACTTGAGTGCAAAACTGTTCGTGACAGCCGCAGTGGGATCATCCTGCACAGGAGAGAAGTGATGAGACTCCAGCCAGAAGTAGGACATCAGGATGGATCAGGCAGGTCAGAAGAGCAGGAGAGGCCAGCATCCCTGGTGTCTCAGGATCAACATGTAACTAAACAGAGAGAGAGAGAGAGAACACAGATTATGTATGTCCATTGTCACCTAATGGTTAGGAACGGTATACAAAGTGCACTGAGTTTAGGTCTCCAATTTAATGTCATGACCAGCCACCACTGGCTGCCATAGACTCCCATGTTGAAGCATAATAATAATAATAGTAATAATAATAATAACATACAATTGTAACAGGGTGCCTGTGTATCTCTTGTGCTTAACCCCTAATTATGCTTTTATTTAGGAGTTATTAGTGTTTATTTCAGGATACTGGAGCAAATCATTGACAAAAGAGACAAACAAACAAAACAATTGGTGCCCCTCCTATATGCATCATTTTAATGAATGCACTCTTTGTCCATTGGGATTGTTTTGGAACATTGTTGCTGCTGAAAAAAACAAGTTCAATTGCCATCAGCATAGGCTATAGCAAACAAAAGGAATGTGTAAGTAACTGTAACACATCTATGATGTACAGATCAATTTCTTTTGGTGTTTTTAAGCTATCTTGCAAAGACTGGGAGAAGGAAACAGGGTTCATGGAGTGGATAATGTCCGCACATTGCAGATACTGGTTCTGATAATACACTACTGTGAACTTGTTTGTCATGCATGGAATAAGCAAAAAAGAAAACTGTGCTTCCCAATACCTGAACATTTTTTGGCATAGCTTCAAGTCTTTTTTTTTTTAAGATGTAGATAGGGTGTTAATTTTTTTCCAACCCTGTACAAGAACTTTAATTGCCTCTGTTTTATTAATTTAGTTTCCTGTGGCTTCATTAATTGTGTTATAATTAGTTATACACTAATAACTGTTGGAGCATGACACAAAAATTAAAATGTAAACAAATAGGATGTCATATTGTTAAATTTGTCTTAATTTGTCATAATTAAAATTACACTTACAACTAGGATTATGCATGCAGTAATATATACTCCAATTACATGTTTATTTCAGTTATTGCCATCTTCTCATTCATACGTCAGCATGTTCATCTTTAATTTTTTTTTTTATATGGGCTCTTGTCTTTATATTACATCATAAGACAAAAAAAAGCTATTTCTATCTTCAATTTGCCATTTTTTGATCCCTGTGTCAGTAATGGGTGAGTGGAGATGGATGTATGTGCAGAAGAGTTTATTAAAAGCTTGCAGGCAAACAATCCAATATGGTAGGCAGAAATCATAAACAGTGAACAGGCAATGGGTCAAGCAAGGTGCTAACAGACTAGTGTAGACAAAGACAAAATCAAAAAAGGTACAAAAACGTGAGCTGTGAACGAGGAAGATGATCTAAAAGCATGGCTCAGTAATGCTGATAGTCATTGCAATACTTCACAACATAAGTGAGTTCTCAGCATCCTTATAAGCATGAGCTGATTGCACTTAATCTGGGACAGGTGCCAGCATCTCTTTAAGGCATGCACTGCTCCAAACACACTCAAGTGGAAGTTGGACGTCTGTGTAAATGCATGTGGATGTGACAGAACCCCCACCTAAAGAGCTCCCTCCAGGAGCTAAAACCCCTCTTGGATGGTCCCAGGGTTGAGGACCTGGCACTGAATGCTGTGCCATCGGTGCGCCGCTCTGGTTCAGGAGGGACATAGTACTGGAACAAGGATCTAGGTGGGGGCTTGGGCATGGGTTGGGCCTTGAATAGGGACAAGGACACGGACGGAGGCTTGGGTTCTGGTCGAGACATGGGCTCAGGCTCCAGACAGGACTTAGACTCTGGACAGGGCATGGACTTGGGCTCAGGACTAGGCATGGAATCAGATAGGGGCTCAAGCATTGGCATGGACCCTGACATCAGCATGGGCTTAGTGATGGGCATCAGCTTTGTTTCAGCAACAGTCTTGTCCTTGTTGAAGCCTGGTGGTGGAGTAATGACATCCTCAATGCCAGGTGGTGCAGCGAGGAGCTCATCCATGCTGAAGCCAGGCGCTGAAGCGACAATGTCCTCAAAGCCAGATGGCACAGTGAAGAGCTCATCCACACTGAAGCTAGGTGATGAAGCAACAAAGCTGGGCGGTGGAGCAACGATGTCCTCGAAGCCAGGCAGTGGAACAACAATGTCCTTGAAGCCAGATGGCAGGGCAAAGAGGGCATTCTCACTGAACTCTGGAACAGAGGTCATCCTGTCAGCCTCTGGTGCTGACAGTGGAGCAGAGGCCGCCCTGCTGGCCTCTGGCGCTGACCCTGGATCTGGTAGTGGAATAGATGCCACCCTGTCAGCCAGTGGCACTGGCAGTGGAGCAGTCAGTGCAGCAGACAGTGGTGCAGAGGCCGGCCTCTGGCGCTGGCCTCGGCACTGGCAGTGGAGCAGGCAGTTGAGCAGAAGCTGGCCTGTTAGACTCTGGCATTGGCCCTGGAGCTGGCAGTGAAGCAGGCAGTGGAGTGATGGCCTCCTCCTCTGCATCGGCCTCTGGAGGGAGCTCTGGAGCAATGGCTTCCTCTGCTGATGCATCAGCCTCTGGAGCATCAGTCCCCTCAAAACAATTTTATGGAGGTCCTCCTTCCTGGAGGTTTGGAACCAGGAATTGAGTTCCTTAGTGAATGCCTGGGCATTCTGGAGGCATGGGCACTGCACTCTCATCAAGTGCTTGGCCCACTGGTGTGCTGGTCCAGTGAGCCAATAAATCATGCAGCAGACTCACAATGTCTCAGGAGGTTTGGGCTCCACTAGGCTGTCATTATAAAAAAAAAACTGCATTGAAGCAGAAATCCATTTGGTGGGTAATCCATACCATCGTAGATTGCTGGTGAGTCCAGATTTACTTGCTGTAGAAAAATTATTGGTCTTGGTTGAACAGCGCACCTGTTCTCTTCCACTACATCCATGTGATGGCGAAGTATTCTGTCAGTAATCGCAGGAGGAGTGGAGAGATGGATGGATGTGCAGAATACAGCCTATTATTTACTAATATTTGGCTGCTCCAGGAGGTAAGTATTGGGAAACAGAAGGGTTTGTACTGCTCTGACATGTATTCAGAGAGATAAGGCAAAACTAATTGGAAAATATGACACATTGTATGTATACACCAATATTAGGCAGCAAGACAACAGTCAGTTCTTGAAGTTGATGTGTTGGAAGCAGGAAAAATGGGCAGGCATAAAGGTCTGAGGGACTTTGACAAGGGCCAAATTGTGATGGCTGAATGACTGCGTCTGAGCATCTTCAAAATGGCACATCTTGTGGGATGTTCAGTGGTTAGTACCTACCAAAAGTGGTACAAGGAAGGACAACCAATGAACTGGCGAACAGGGTCATGGGCTGTCGAAGGCTCCTTGATCCGCATGGAGCACGAAGGTTAGCCCATATGGTCCAGTCCCACAGAAGAGGTACTGTAGCACAAACTGCTGAAAAAGTTAATGCTGGCTAAAACAGAAAAATGTCACATGACATCCATTTCTTACAAAAAAAGACCTGAAATACTGATTCATCTGACCACAATACGCATTTTCACTGTGTGATGGTCCATCCCAGATGCCTCCAAGCCCAAAGAAGTCGACGGACACAGTTAACATAAGGCTTCCTTATTATAATATTTTTTTCCCTTCCTTGAACTTTTAAAGGCTTCTCTATCATAATAATGTTTAATGTAGTCTGTTGTGTATGATCCAGGAGCATAGAGCATAGGAAACTTGGATTTTTTTTTTTATTATTCCCCACATATCCAACTAAATTAGTGTTTCCCAGATTCATTTTATTTAGACTTGGACAATAAAATGTGTAGGCGTAATACCTAAAGACCAAGTTCAAAACAGGAGTCTTGTGGCTGATGCATGTTCCAGGATCCAAAAAATAAATCTTCCACTTGAATCATGTTTTGCGGTTTTATTTAACAAACGAAAAATATACATAAATTGAATTTCAACTCAGATGTAAGGTTCCAAAATGATCTAACTCCTGCACATAACTCGTGCACGTCAACACGACATGACATTACACGGTGAAACGCTCACATGCTGACACAGTCAGAAAACCGTGAGACTCCTGGCTTCTCAGGCCGTGTCAATCCACTAAAGAACTAGCAGGCACCTTGCGCAGCAATTGCACCTACGTGCTTAAAGTGGCAGCACCTAATTTAATCATTAAGGTACAACGACACTAAATCCAAGTTTTTAAACATGTCCATTACTAAATCCTAAATTATGAATTATGTGAATCATGAAATGTCAAATACAAACTTATTTAAACTCTAATGTGTAAAGTAGACATCTGATGCCTACATTACCGGCCCCTAATTGTTCTAATAACAAATACCTTAGAACAATTACCATATTTCTATTAACTATGCACAGTATGAACAGTATCCACATTATAAAATGCAAATTTCTCTCACACGACAAAGATGCTAACAGCATCTTCACACTAAATGTCCATTGCTTTGTCAGTTAACTTTTCAAAGAATATAAAGTTGATTGTCAGTCCGTTTCCAAAGAAGAATGTAGAGAAAGAAAGACAGAGGAGAGAGAAAGAAAGAAAGTCAAAGAGAATCAGAGGTTGCCAGCACATGACTCATCGTAGTGGGTCAGTCTTTACCACTGGCTCAGTCAGATTCCACAAGCAGACAAATCTTCGTAATGGGTCTGTCCAAGACATTAGTCTTTGTCTTTATCTGAACTCTGTGAACAAGACCCTTCTTGTCTGGAACTGCTTTGATGATCTTGCCTGTAATCCAAGAATTTCTTGGTGCATAGTCATCCACAAGAAGAACGACATCACCTTCTGCAAAGTTCCTGGATGCTGTGGCCCATCGCTGATGCTCCTAGAGTTGAGGTAGGTACTCTTTAGTCCATCGCTTCCAGAATAAATTGGACATATATTGCACCTGTTTCCATCTGTGCCGCGAGTAGAGGTCGTCTTGGTCAAACAATCCTGGAGGCGATGATGGTGTTGTTTTCAGCAACAGCAGATGATTAGGCGTCAGAGCCTCTAAATCATTTGGGTCACTGGATGCCTTAGTGATTGGTTGGCTGTTGATGATTGACTCTGCCTCACATAAGACTGTATGAAGGCCTTCCTCATCAAGAATTTGCTCTCTCGCAGTGGAATTCAGCACCTTTCTGATTGATCTTATCAACCTCTCCCACGCTCCACCATGATGCGAAGCAGTGGGAGGGTTGAATGTCCACTTGATTCCATGCTGGTGGAATAGATGCTGAAACTGTGAGGTGTTCCAGTCAGCAATGGCTGCTTTAAGATCACGATTGGCAGCAACAAAATTTGTCCCGTTATCCAAGTGAATCTCTTTCACTTGTCCTCTCTGTGCTATGAAGCGCCAGATCGCATTTATGCATGAATCTGTGTCTAATGATGAGGCCAGCTTGATGTGCACTGCACGAATGGCTAAACAAGTAAATATGACTCCGTATCTTTTCAAGAGGGTTCTTCCACACCTCACTTCAAATGGTCCGAAATAATCCACACCAACTTGGGTGAAAGGTGGATCATCTGGCATCACTCGTTCTTGTGGAAGATCAGCCATTAGTTGTTTCCTAGCCTTTCCATGTAAGCGGCGACACGTCACACACTTTGCAATGACCTTTCTTGATGGCTGTGTTGGTGCTCGGAATCCAAAACTTCTGTCGCAACTCAGACAGCATGTGATTGACTCTGTGGCCAGTCTCCTTATGTATCTGTTGGAGAACTAACTCAACAATGTGAAATTCTCTAGACAAGATAACAGGCTACTTGCTATTTTCTGGCATAGCTGCCCGACTCAGTCTCCCACCTACTTGCAACAGATCATCTTGAAGTACAGGGTTCAGCTTGTACAAGTGACTACTGTGCTTCACACTGTGGCCCTTGTGTAAAGCTAAAATCTCTTCTGAGAATTTCTCCTTTTGATAGAATCTGATTATGTCGACTTCTGCTTGATCCAGTTCTTCCACTGAAAGTTGTGTATGCCGAAAGCTAGCCTTGAAACTGTCAATCTGACTTTAGATCAGCTGTTGGCCACTGCCTAGGCTGTTCTCTGCATCGACTGCACACAGCTCTTTACACCTTTGACAGAGACTCCACAGTAAGGCTTTAAGCTTCAGGAACCATGCCACAGTTCTTTTCAACTTGATCCATGATGAAAAGTAGTTGATCAGTCTCTTGAATGGGTTAACATACTCTTCCACTTCTATTTGATTTACTGTGACCTTTTTAATCTCAGGATCATCTGAAGTGATTTCGATGTGGTCCAATGGAGAGCTTGGCCAACACTCTACAGGACTGTGGAGAAACTCAGGTCCAGACGCCCAAGTAGTGTTCTTCATAAATTCTTCCACTCTTTGCCCTCTAGAGGTGCAATCGGCCAGATTCTTATCTGTGCTGACATATCTCCACTGATCCACATCAGAGCCCTTCAGAATAGCTGAAACTCTGCCACAAACGTGCAGAAACGCATGGTCTCGTTCTGGAGATACCGGAGTACCACCGTACTGTCAGTCCAAAAAATGTATTCTGCAAGATCCAATTGTAGCTCTCTTCTCAGGACGCCGTCCATCTTAATGGCTGCTGTAGCAGCGGTAAATTCCATGCGAGGAACGGTAGGAGGCCTGAGAGGCGCTACTCTGGACTTGCCCATCATGAATGCACAATGGATCTCATTGTTCACGTTGCGCAAAAGAAGGTAGCTGACTGATCAGTAAGCATCCTCACTCGCGTCTGCAAAGTGATATAATTGCGCAAATACACAATTTCCAAATTCTTCAGGCATGAGACATCTTGCAACTGAGAAGTGTTCCAAAGCAGGAAGACTGGCTAGCCAGTCAGACCACCGCTTCTTCACATGTTCAAGTAAGTCATCGTCCCACCCAATATTCAGTGTGCACAATTATTGCAGGAAAGTATTTGCTGGCAAGACTACGGGAGATAAAATGCCTGATGGATCATAGACTGAACCAATGACTGAAAAAAGACCTCTTCTTGTGAATGGGTGATCTCTAATGGTGATCTTGAATTTGAACGTGTCTGACTCAGTACACCAGTTGAGACCGAGGGCCCTCTTCAGAGGAAGTTCATCATGGTCCAGATCTAAGGTTTTCATTTCTGTAGCCAGTTCAGACTTCAGGATCGAGTCGAGCACTTTACATCGGTTGCTTACCCATTTGTTGAGGCGGAAGCCTCCATTGGCACAGATTTTCATAAGATCCTGACACAATGATATGGCTGCTTCCTCTGTAGCAACAGACTTGAGGCAGTCATCAACATAAAAGTTCTGTAGGACTGTCTGAACCACTTCAGCTCTGAACTTTTGCTTTCTTCACTTCCCAGAGCAAGTGATCACTTCCTGGTGACATCACTTCCTGGTTCCTGAGTTGTTTACGCCGAGTTCTTTTTTCCCGCGAGTGCTGGCGTTAAT
>JANZLB010000005.1:12220616-12231128 GCA_026167865.1 Notarius quadriscutis | reverse complement strand
AACAATGTAAAAAGAAAATACAGATTTTGTGAGAATTCACTTAATACAAAATGAGCATATTTTAACTCCGTTACACCCACCCCCACTGAATTCTGGACAAAATCACACAAATGGTTACAACAATACACCTGTTACTCATCAGTTGTCATGGGATTACATACATTAAGACCGACTCGAGAAGTATCCCTTAAGGATGCAGTGGACAGAGAATAACATCAAAGCTCTCTGAACCAACCACCGGCTATAGAATGCCTTACACACTCCACACTTGCCCAGGACTGTCAAAAGCACACATAGGTAGCCTTTCGTATAAAGGCACCTCATAAAGCATTAAGAAGATGTTGCACAAGAATGAACATTTAAAAAGTTACGCCCGAAGAGCTTGAACTACAGAGCTGCACATAGTCTGAACATTACGCTGTAGATGTCTAGTAACATCCTGTCTAGCTATAGTGTGAAGAAGCTGGTTGACTGGTCGAATAACACGACCCAGCCGTGTAGTGCGGTGTGGTGCAGGTTGATCAGTGCGTCCAGTGTCAACTACAGAAACATTATTCACTACTGACTGAGCCGTGATCACTAACATTCGAAGTGTCGTCCCTAACAACAGTGTCGTCAGTGTGGGAGGTGTCAGACTGTTCAGAGTGTTCACAGTGTTCAGAGTTCAGGTGATGGACCCACTCTCTGGTCCTCTGCCCAGACACAGGCGAGATGTCTGAGTAATTCTCAAGTCCAGAGATGCCTACAAGACTATGCGGATCGTCCGCTGCACATTGGGGCTCAATTGGCTGAGAAGGCACTCGATCCTGAGAATGTTCGGACGCAGCATGACCAGACATCGTTGAACAGACAGAGACAGAGTATTCCGCAGAGGACATTGAGAGATCGGACTGAGTAGAATGTTGCATATCCTGAACTGGAAGAAAGTTAACTAACATCAGTAGATTACGATGGACAACCCGCTCACACCCTGTGACAGTGTCTTGTATTTTATATGTGTGCGTTTGGGGGTTCAGCTCAGTCACAGTGTAAATAGTAGACTCCCATCTGTCAGCTACTTTACGCTTCCCTCTCTCTTTCTTATTAGCCACAAGGACTCTGTCTCCAACTCCAATTTCTGGCCCTTTCGCTGTCCTGTTATACAGTTTAGTCTGTCTGTCCTGCTCCTTTTTTGCATGCTCTTGAGCAATTAGCATGGCCTCTCTAAGGTCTTCGGACAGTTTTGTGACATACCTGCCAAAGCTTGTCACGTCAGGGTCAGACAGGATGTTTCCGAACAGCATATCTACTGGGAGACGGGGAACCCTCCCAAACATCAAGTAGAATGGTGCATATCCAGTAGTTTCATGGGCAGTGCAATTGTACATGAATGTGAGAGGTTGTAAGCGTCTTGGCCAGTCCTGCTTTGACTCAGGGGGAAGAGCTCGAATCATACTGCCTAAAGTCCGATTAAAGCGCTCAACACTGCCATTTCCCATGGGGTGGTATGGGGTAGTATGGGATTTACGTACCCCAGATAACTGTAGAAGTTCTGCGATCAACTCACTTTCAAAGCTTGGGCCTTGGTCGCTGTGGATCCTCTCAGGGAATCCATAGACACAGAAATACTTCTCCCAGAGGACTTTGGCTACTTGCTTGGCTGACTGGTCTCGGCAGGCAAAAGCTTGGGCTAATCTGGTAAAATGGTCAGTTATGACTAAAACGTCAACGGATTTGTTGTGTGAATCTTCAGCTGACCAAAAATCAATGCAGACAAGCTGCAGGGGTCGGGAGGTGACAATACTCTCAAGAGGAGCTCTTCCCGCAGGCTCAGTAACCTTGCTGACTATGCAACGCTGACAATGACGAACATGCGTTCTCACATCTCTGTCCATGTGCAGCCAAAAAAATCTGTGTCTGGCAATGCTCAGAGTTCTGGACTGACCTTGATGACCTGCACTCTCGTGCACTCCTTTCAAAACTTCGGCCTTCAGGCAGTCAGGAACCACAAACTGATAAAGTTTCGTTTTTGAAACCTGATCACGGGACACTCTGTATAAGACGTCATCACTCAGAACGAACTTTTCCCAGTGTTTCAGCAATCTCAGGACTTGACTTGTCTCTTGTGCTCTCTCACGTCTGGAAGGTCTCCGAGATCTTTCCACATAAAAACGAATATGAGACAAAGACTTATCATTGGACTGAGCATCTCTCAGGTCGTCAACAGAGAAGGCAGGCAGGCTGGGCAGCGTGTCAGGAATGAGCTGAGGCAGGTGACCTACAAGTGCTGCTGCTCGGGTCCTTGCTCCAGAGGCCCATTCAGTGTGTGACTGAATAACAGCAGCGACTTCTCGATCGGACAAAGACTGTGGTGACAGTTGCAGGGACTGGGCATTTGTGGCTATAAAATGGGTCAGCTTCTCTGCCATGACAGGCTGGTCGGTTGATTCTCTGAGAGTCTGTTGGACAGCTGTATCAGACAAAACAGCAGCTTCTGCAGTGAGTTCACGAAGAGGTTCACTGACCAGTCTGCGGCCAACACTTTTACAAAAAGGGACACGGCTGAGGGCGTCGGCAACAGTGTTTCTTGGACCCGGCACATATTTGATGTCAAAATTGTAACTGGCCAGCTTCGACACCCATCGCTGCTCGCAACAGTCTAGTTTGGGTTTAGTCATAATGTGTGTCAGCGGGTTATTGTCAGTCCACACAGTAAAGTCGTGGCCCTTCAACCAGTGGCTAAACTTGTCACATACTGCCCATTTCAGTGCAAGAAACTCTAGTCAGTGGGCCGGATAGTTCTTCTGTGACCGAGTCAAGGACTTGCTAGCAAATGCAATTGGTCTAGCCACTGTGTCACCTTCATGCACTTGAGACAAAACGGCTCCGAGGCCATCCAATGAGGCGTCAGTAGACAGCAAAAATGGTCGACTAAAGTCTGGGTGGGCCAGAACAACAGAATCTATCAGGGCTTTTTTGAGTTCTGCAAATGCCCGATCGTGGTCAACAGTCCAGTCATCTGACCTCAGCTTGCGGCTCACTACAGTACATTTGGGCTTTTTGCCTTTCTTCTGTTTCTGGCCAGCCAACAGAGAGAACAACGGCTTTGCAAGAGTTGAGTATCCCGGGATGAAGTGTTGATAAAAATTTAGCATGCCCATGAAAGAACGCACGCGTTTCTCTGAAGGCGTCACACCATCTGCCTCCATCATGTCAGCCACAGTCATACTGCTTATGCTCTCAACTTTGTCTGGGTCAGTTGAGACCCCATGTTCATCAACAATGTGGCCCAGAAATCTGACAGATTTTCTCAAAAAGTGGCATTTTCTGGGGGCCAGTTTCAAGTTGTGGGCACGGAGTCTGCTGAACACCATCTCAAGATGTTCCAGTGCAGAGCTTTCATCAGGGGCAAAAATCAAAATGTCGTCCAAATAGCACAGCAGACTCAAATAATTTTGATCACCAAAAATGGAAGTCATCATCCTCATAAAACTCCCTGGGCTATTACAGAGCCCCTGTGGCAGTCTGTTGTACTCATAGAGCCCCATAGGTGTAGTGAATGCTGAGTATTTCCTGTCATCCTCATGTAAAGGCATGTTGTAGAAACCTGACGTCAAGTCCATTGTGCTGAAGAGTGAATTGCCACCAAGTGCTGCCAAGCAATCGGCCTGGTGTGGCAGAGGGTGAGCGTCTTTCAAAGTTCTCTTGTTCAGCCACCGGAAGTCAGTGCACACACGCAAATCACCATTCTTCTTCCAGATAAGGACCAAAGGTGAGGCATATTCACTTGTTGACTTTCGAATGATCTCTTTCTCTTCCATTTCACTCAAGACTTGGCGTAATTTCTGGTACTGACTCGGTGGCGCACGTCTGAAAGGGAGTCTGAATGGCTTTTGGTCGATCAAGTGGATTCTGTGAACAAAGTCCTTTGCCTCGCCACAGTCAAGGTGATTACGTGAAAAGATATCCTGGTAGCGAACAATAAGTTTGGACAACTTGTCTTTACATTCAGATGACGCATCACACTGGCTGATGTCCAGTTCACCCAGGCCAATGGACTGCAGCTTCTCCTCAGAACCTCTCACATCAGGACAGACAGGGGGGACAGGCACATCGCAAGTGCTCTGATGACCACTGACCAGGTCTAAATCCTCTAAAGCGACACAAGGCACCAAGTCAGCGAGCTTTGCATTGCGTCTCAAAAACAGGGGCTTATCAGAGACATTCGTCACCTTCAGTGGAACCCATCCATCCGCCCACAAGGGTGTGACGACTCTGGCGACCATGAGACCTTTTGGGGCAGACCGTGCCGACGTAGGTTCCGTCATTGCTGCACTGCCAGGAGACACTCGTATGGGTTTTGGCAGCTTCCCCCACAAGAGGTACTCACGGCCGGGTTCAAGACATGTGGCCGAATTGCAAAGTACAGTCCCTATCTTGTCGGGCATTTCACCATCACCCCATCTATGCAACCCAGCCAGCATTGAAAGAAAGTGTTCAGTTTCAGCGTCAGTGGATGACGGGGCAGAAATTGCTGTCCAGTACGTACTACACTTCTTTGACTCACGCAGTATGTGTTTGATCACATTGGTCCCAATGATTAGGTCATCATGTTGCCCTTCAACGACAATTGTTGGTACTGTCATTTTGCAGTCGTTAATTTCCATGATGATGTTGAATGCCGACTTCGGGCACACTCGTCGACCCCCAACACCAATGAGAGTCACGTCGGTGGAGAATCTGTCTGCTTCACACACTGCCCCAGCAGCAAGCAGGTTACGCATAGTGGTATCACTGACTGTACATGCCATGGAGCCACTATCCAGCATCCCCCCCCAGGGTCACAATGTCCCCCACTTTCACTGGTACATAGAACAAACTGTCACTGCCCCCCACAGTATGAGTGTTTTGATAAACAATGTTGGTTGACTGAGATTGTGAAAAAGTGTCAAAATTGAAAACTGAATCAAAATTAATGTCAAGTGGGTGGGAGGATTCTTCTTGACCTGTACTGCCTCCCTCCGAATACAGGTCAGCTAGTTTCCTGAAGCTGGGCTGAGTTGGGGAGGAACCTTGTTCGGACAGTACTGCTTTGAGTGACCAGGGGCTAGGCACTTGAAACAGAGATGATCAGATCTGCAGTGAGACAGGGTGGAGTGATTGGGGTCTCCACAAACCTTACATGGTGGAGAGCTGAAGGGGCTGGAGTGCCTCTGACTACGCTTGGGGCTGTGTGGCTCCACCCTGGCCAAGACTCTCTCAAGCATGTTCATCATGCGGTCAAGGACGTTGCTGTCAGTTTGCTGAGCATTCTGCGGCAGTGAGACAGGCTGTGGGCGCTGGATGTGCTGCAGTGGGTTACACTGTGGGTGCTGGATATGCTGTCGGACACAAGTGAAACCTGCACATGGGTCGGGAGTGGCATGCGAATATGGTGGACAGGCTGACTGAGGGACTGTCTCATCAGAATCAGAGAGTGGACAAGTGTAAGAGTCATTGTCAAGTACAGCAGTTGGGTAAGTCTTCAACTGAGGGACACTGTAAGACATGGCAGACACACCCGCCTCTCTTTGATACTCATCTATCCTGAGCTGAATGTCCTTAGAAGTCCACTCACTGACAGGCTTGCATTTAAAAATGGAAGAGAGCTGTGGGTCAGGACAGTGCTTTGCAAACATTTGTGCCACTTCTCCACTTATATTTTCCATTCTCCTACCCAGGCGACGCAAACCCTCATCTGCTGTGTCTGCTGCTTTGTTTAGTCTGATCCAGTAATCAACTGGGTTTTCCTTTGGTTTGGGTAGCGTGGTGTAAAAATCTTGCAAAGGGAGGGATGATGAGGACTGGCTGAAGTATCGCATTAGAATGTCGTATATGATATCTGGGTTCTGCTTTACATTAAGTGTGTCATCACTCCTCAGAGCCACTTTGACTACGTCTCTCGCCTTTCCCAAAAGCCTTCCTTGTATCTCATCTGCTTTTTCAGCCGTGGTGTAGGGCTGCTTCCTAAGGTGAGCTTCAGTCATGGCGATCCATTCTTGAACTGAGTATTTGTCAGAACTATTTCCCCTAAAGGTCACGGGTTCACGTTCAGTCTTGACATGTACTACTACTGGCGTTGTGTTTTGTTGTGTAGGGTCTGTAGTGAGAACACTCGCTGGTTTGTCAGTCATAGGTGTGTCATGTGCATGAGTGCAATCAGTGAATCCAGAAGAGAAAAGCTTAGCTACAATGGAGTTGCCTATCTGCTCTCCTAGTCGGCCTACCATATCAGTCAGGTGTTGCATGGCAATGCTATCACTCATTGGAGTAGAAGCGTGTGCATCCTCCCTCAAGAACTGTTCACTAGGAGACCAGCTCGGGCTCACACTATGCCCCCTGTCCCTACCATCACTAACATGTCCTTGGAGACCACCTGCACCCTCACTCCCATACCCACTAGTAAATGTGTTAGCATTCAGACCATCAAAATGAACACCTCTGCCCCTGCCCATAGGTAAGCCCTTAAACTCATTATCCTGACTGCTCTGTCTCTCAGCCATGATACTTTCAATCATGAAAAAAAAATCAGAAATAAAACAGAGAAAATAATAAGAAATACTACAATAAATCAATCAAATTGAATGAATGTTAAATACAGACTGCAGTGTGATGTAAGAAATTATTTCTAATTGTAGCACTAAAAATCATTGGAAGTACTGATAGACAAATGCACAGTAGTGTAAATCCATGTGTCATTAAACCATATCACGAATGCAGTGCAACAGTACCCCCCCCAGTGGACATGCTACGGAATCACCAGAAGAACATGCAGCACCCTCGGCGATCTGCTTGCGAAGCTGATTCAGACGATCCAGAAGCGGTCACGGCACCAATGTAACGACCCTCAAAGACGAGATGCACACCAGGGATTCAGTTGCTCGATTTATTGTTGCCTGCATTCATAAAACAAAAAAACATTCAGACCCAGGGCTTCCATCTATCGACTGCATGCAACTCCAGCGCGGGAAGATCTAGCTAGCGCATGCACAGAGCAGACAAAATGGCAGGCAACATACAGCAAGCATACTGATGTTATATAATATAAAGAACAATCATGAACATTTACACATTTTACAACCACGTACCTGCATTCATAAAACAAAAAAAACATTCAGACCCAGGGCTTCCATCTATCGACTGCATGCAACTAAAATTTCATTAAGAAAAAAATACAAAATCAAGACATTGCTTTCATACCATGCCGTATATCATGGCATGGTTGCCGCTGAATTATACTGTATCTCATTTATAACCATTTTACGTTGTATTCAAACATTACTTTTTCAGTGCATCATTTGGTACTACTTATATACATTCATATTCAAACAATGGTTTGTAAATACAGCACATCCATTTAATAAAATATAAAGTTATACCCGGAGCGCTACTAAACACAGCTTACCTCCAGCGCGGGAAGATCTAGCTAGAGGTACGGAAAGCGCAAGCACCCAAAAAGTACAAACGTGAAAGGCAGTCGCGCAGGCCCATGGTCAACCAAGTGAATGCGGTACAACATTTAAAATCTTTTCAAACAAATAACAATGTAAAAAGAAAATACAGATTTTGTGAGAATTCACTTAATACAAAATGAGCATATTTTAACTCCGTTACACCGGGGTCTACCACACAAGGCAGGACCCCAGGTGCAGGTCCAAAGGTGGTTGAGAATGACCAAGCTAAGATCCCGTGGGACTTCTGGATACAGACAGACAAACTGGTCATGGCTAACCAACTGGATATGGTAGTGATGGACAAACGGAAGAACAAGGCTGTGGTGATAGATGTGGCAATACCAAGTCACAATAACCTCAGGAAAAAGGAACTTAAGAAGCTTGAGAAGTATCAAGGGGTGAAAGAAGAGGTAGAAAAGATGTTTAAGATGAAGACAACAGTGGTCCCCATGGTGATAGGAGCCCTCAGTGCAGTGATCCCCAAACTCCAAGGCAAACCTGCCTCTGGTAGAGGACCAGAGCTTGAGGGAAAAAGTACTGCCCAAAGGAGGGGTGAGTGGGGAAATATCTCTCTACTGTACCTCATTTGTGATTTACAAGGTAAAGACTTCATTGTTTTTGGCTTTCATTTATATATATATGGAAGCCAAAAACAATAAAGTTTTCACCTCATTAATCACAAATGAGGTACAGTAGAGAGACATTTCTGTTCACTGAGGTATAAACAATGTAAATGTTCCCTTTTCAAAGATACAACAGCAGTCCTTAAAGTCCAATTATATCCTTTAATGAGGTTTCTCTACAATTATGATCCTCTAACTAGAGGTACAAAAGACATACCCTTGAGGTTACCACTCCACTGACAAGCATTTTGTACAGTTTTGGCCCTTTTTTTGTTCCTGAGAGTGCATTTACATATTCATGACTGAGAAATAGATTCTGGATCATGCCTCAGCAGGATACGTGTTAAAGATACGCTGTATACTGTATATTTCTGCATCATTGTCATTATATTCTCCTGAAGGTAAATGTGCAATACATGATGCACATTTTCTAAAGACCAATATGCTACATTTTTGTGTAGTTTTGGTCATTTATAGAATTCTGTAAAGTCTACTTTTGAGATACACTATAGTTCAAGACCACGGAAAGATTCCAGAAATAAAAAAAATATGTAAAACACTGGAGGACATGTTTATTCAGGAAATTATACAAACTGTATCTGCTTTTTTGGACACAATCTGCAGTGCAAGGACATATACCTCTTCACCGCTCAAATACAAATAAACAAATTTCTGTGCAGCAGTCTGACCTTAACACCTTAACTGACCCACAGAACACACACACACAGAACACCCACATGCATAATACATTCTGACTTCTAATTTGCAATCAAACTCAAATTTCATATTAAACACGTCTAAATTCTATTCATTCTATACACAGAGTTTTCTTTACCTCACATAAAAAGTTAAATGTACTGTTTTTTGTTGTTGTTTTTGGATATAGCTTGCCTTGCATACTCCACATAACACATGATAAAATCTCACACGCTCTGAGATGAGAGCATATCATAATTCACACGCGCTTGTCCCTGTGCATCTGCGGGAGTGCTTGTTCTGGACGTTTAATGACGATAGCTTCCAGAATGTTCATGGTCTCGAGTGACTGGTTCATTTTAGAGCAGTGCTGTGGAACGAATGGAAGATGCAGCTGCGTAGGTTCCCCTCTCTGCTCCTCTATTAGGAATAATGCAGCTTCTTATGGCGACTGCGGGGCACTGTGTCATCACTGACAGTAATCAGAGAACATGGGGTGAGCACTTGATTCATGCACACGGTGAACTTCCTCTCCACTGCTGGAGAGCTGAAGTGTGTATATCACCTCCTCTCCAGTGCAGTTGGCCCTTTTTGTGTCACAGTGAAGGATGTTCATGTGTTGCCCTGCATTACAACTGATTCTGCAGTGTTTACGACTTTGTCTGTCCTTTTTGAGATGTGAAAAAATGAGCAAGGATGTGTGACACAAAGATCAACCATGACACAAATAAACTGAATTTAACTGAAGCAGAGTCAAAGCTCAGGGCTCTCTTTTGTGTTTTTCTTTCCAAAATGTATTTTAATTTCTTATTTGTTTTCCATATTTATGTTATATGAAACAGAAGTTGATTCATTTATCCTCTAAATGAGTTTCTCAAACTTTTTGCATCCAGAGGCCAGACCCCTTTAAATGGTTTCTTAAAATTGTAAATTTATTTAAATAGTCAGTAAGAAATATGCAGAATAACTTTAAAGATGGTAGGTTGTGATTTTCAGCACAAAAAAATGAAACCAAAATTCTTCTTGGACCCCAGACCCCACCTTGAGAACCAGTGTTCTACTGCATAAAGCATAAATATTTATACATTTTTAAAACTCTTTCAGATTATTAATGTACAGTATGCAGTACTACAGCAAAAAGTGCACTGAAATACTGTTAAATATGATAAATATGAAGTCATAAATCAAGAGTAATGGTTATATTTAAAATAAAATGTTTTTTAAGTGTTCCTTAGATATTTAAGACTCTTTAGCATCCTTAAAATGAATCTACACAATGAAAAATATCTTAGCAAGTGAACATGTTGAATATGGGTAAATGTATCTAATATTTCTAATTCTGTGATTATTGTTACTCAAATATAAGATTACCGTACTCAGTCTGGTTTTAGATGTTTTTACTCATTTCAAGCTTTACATTTTCTTAATCTTTTAGTATTTGACCCTGTCTTGTATTTTACTGTAATGAGAATAAGCATTACACTTAAAAGAAGAATATGTGTGTGAGGTTCCTGCTGTCTGAGCTCAGGCATATCAGGAAACAAATATTTTTACTATTCAAATCGTAACGGCTGCTGCCTGAAGCAGAAACAAAACAGTGTCCCTGCACAATACTGCCAAGGTCAGTGTAATATTATGCTGTTACACATTATAGAGAATCTATTCTTATCTTTGTGTTGTATATAAAAAATTTGTTCAGAAATTCTGTAAAGTCTATTGTG
>JANZLB010000005.1:12165626-12176174 GCA_026167865.1 Notarius quadriscutis | reverse complement strand
GTGGGGGAAACCGGAGCACCCGGAGGAAACCCATGCGGACATGGGGAGAACATGCAAACTCCACACAGAAAGGCCCTCGCCGGCCACGGGGCTCGAACCCGGACCTTGGATAGTCATGTATTGTAATTGTGAATGGCTGAAGCTGAAAATAAAGCTGACACTTGGTGAACATCAACTGGTTGTTTTATTCTTGTTCCATAAATATGTCACCAATGTAGTTGAATATAAATTATAAGTCTTCAGTCAAAAATAATCACAGAAACATTTGGCAAAAAAAAAAAATCTCATTAATATTAGCAAAATAGAGTGGCTTTCAGGAAGGCCTTCAAGTGCCAGGAAATGTACTAGAATGTATCTCTGAGCATGTAGAACCCATGAGCTTTCGGGGGCCTAAGGCAGCCCCTGAATCACTCAGCCGTTATGATTGGTACCGCTACGCTGATATTTTGGTCTAGTTAGAACCCTGAAGTGTGTGCTGCAGCGTCACACAGGACAAGTCAAGATTGCTTTTGCTTTGTCGTGTAAATATAATTTTAAAGCTGATGTAGGTAATTTATTTTAGAAGCATTTTTTATATTTCTTGAAATTCTCTTTCCATCCTGACAGCAGTGAATAAATCAAATGTTCTGACAATAATAAAAAAAAAAAACATTTAAAAAATTGTCATCTGTGGCAGTTGCAGGTCTGTAAAAAGCCCTTTTACTCAGTCTGAATCAAATGACTGGATTGCCTACCTACCTGTCTCTCTACCTATCTCTCGACCTGTGCACTCTCTGCCTGTGCGCTCATTGTGTATGACTGGAATCTTCAGACTGGAATATTATAGACATATTTCTGAAGCTAGTTATAACCTGCCATCAGGTCATCAAGAGTTTGTTCAGGTTGTTTAGGAACAAAGACTGTGTACTGCTGCCCCAAACTTGAGCCCAACAATAACACCATACCTGAGGAGAAATACAGCAGAGGAGACAATGGAAGCCTAAAAAAATCATAATTAATGAGCTAATTGAAGCTGACAGGAGGTTTACAATCAAATAAAAAGGTTAGAATTGACTCATCTGTAAACTCATCATGCTTAGCTTTAATCCAAGTCCTAAAACTTGTCAAATCATCTTACTCGGTCTGAATGAAATGACTGATAGCTCTACCTGTGTGCTCTTGTCAAGGCAGACATACTGTAAACATATTGCTAAAGATAGCTGTGAGTACGAACAATAGCCATGTTTGTTGTTTACATTCATGATAATGTTAGGTGTTTTCTTACATGTGAATGAGGCATGAGGCAGACTGATATGACGATGACATACTAAGCTCCTTCCCCAATGCTCTCTGTCATGGACTCGTCCTCCAGCAGGACTCAGGCAGTGGGCATTCATGTGTTTTGGAGGAGTGGCTTTGGAGGAAGGGCTGAAGGAAGAGGATGGAGTTTTGTATTTAGATACTTTCAAAATCTAGCTGACTCCTGTTTGTTTCACAGCTTTAACATGAATGCATCTTTTAATCCCAAGTGTTCTCTAATTTTGTTGCAATGCTCCTGTAACAGTTTCCCTGGCCAAAGCATTGCAACAAAATTTCATTGTACAATAAAGTACCAAATATGTGACAAATAAAGACTTATTCAATGCAAAACAGTTCTGCCATTCATGTTACAGCAGTGATATGAACGATATGAAACTTTAGTCAATTCTTACTAGGTAAAAAAGAAATATTTTTAAAATGGTCTGTCATTTTGTGATCATATGAGATTAATAAGCACTGTTTCAGTACAGAGAACATGCCGGGATAGTTCCTGGTCTATACAGAAATGCCTTCTCTGGCTCAGGAGCTGAACAGATACCTCGAACAACAAACCCTGGTTAATGTGGTGGAAATGGGTGGAAATAGTATGAGTTCTCAAAACAGTTCCCAGGTTTGTGGGAATGGAAATGCCTTTCTTATTTAATGGAAAAAGAAAGCCCCACCTTAGTAATCATGAATTTACCCAAATATTCTTTCATCCATCCTCTTTAATGAAGTGATGAAAAAAAAATCATCTTGCTCACCTCACTTCTGTCTGAACCTCCACTTTTATGCCTCTCTCTCTCTCTCTCTCTCTTTATCTGTCTATCTATCATTTGCCTGCAGCATTCTGGAGCCCTGCTGTGAGACCTCCTCTTGCAATCAAGCATCATTTGATAGAGTTTTCATCTCTCTCTCTCTCTCTCTCTCTCTCTCACACACACACACACACACACACACACACATGCTTGTTCTAGGAAAACTGAAATGAAGGAAATTGTGTTCAAGAAAACAATTAGGAAGTTTGTGTATAATATATGGTTGGGTATGTGTACCGGCCTAAGTCTCTCTCTCTTTCTCTCTCTCTCTTTCATATGTGTGTTTCTGCTCTGCTCTTTCTCACCTGGGGAATTAAAAGTCCAGATTAGCCTGCATCCCTCTGTGCTGTATGTCTGTCATGGTGGCACATAGAGGCAGAAGGAGAATGGAGAAGGGGTCACTCACATGCCGACCTCAGCTTAGCCTCAGGATTTATCCCAGGTGGATTTGTGTGTGTGTGTGTGTGTGTGTGTATTTGGAATACGTTAGTTTATATGTGAAATGTGCATGATGTGATCCATGCATTATGCACACCCCATAGTTATTCCCCACAGGTTTGTCAGTTTAACAGATTTTTTTTCCTGGAGTAGCTCTGGGCCCATGTGGCACTGAGATTATTGCAGTGTGAGTGTAAGGGTGGTGGTGGTGGTGGGTATTAAGAGCAATAGTTTGTGTGTTTGAGAGAAGATGATCGATAACTCCCATTGCTGTTAATGCAAGACTCACTGCTTCTCATTAAAAATGAATGTGTGTGTGTGTGTGTGGTGGTGGTGGTGGTGGGGTAGTGGTGGTCTATCCCAGAGGTGCCAGCTGTTTATCATTCCAGCAGAAGAGAGTGGGAGGGGTCAGAGGCTGGGCAGGTTGCTATAGTAACTGTGGCTCTCAGTGTGTGTGGTTTTATAGTGGTGAGTTTCAGTGCCACTGTACATCAGGAAACACTGTCAGGAGCTGAGCTTGTGTTTAAGCCAGACAGCGCTTCTAATCATTTGGCATGATTCTTCTGCATGTTTATTTATTTTTCTTTCCATTTCTTTACAACCTTTCTTCTTTTTGTTAACACCTATGGCTATATTGCTTGAACTATTTTGTTCTAAGATCATTCTATGTACACTTATGGAAAAAAAATCCCCACCACCCCCTTCTTTACCCTCTCTTCCCCCCTCCCCCCCAATGGTTCTCCACTCCTCATTTCTCAGCCAGGGGGTCCAGGAGTTAATGTGAACATTTTTTTTCTTTGTGTCTATAAGTAGCTCCCAGCTCTTACACCAAGTTTCATTTCAGTTCACTTCCTCTCTACATGTCCTTATGTGAGCTGATCTGAGATCAGCTTACCTCTGCTTTATACTCATATCTTTACAGCGACTGATTTCTGATAAGTCTAGCTGTGCCTCATCCTAATATCTTTGTGCCTCTTGATGCAGACAACCTTAACTCTTCTTCATTCTCATTTAGCCATATGTCTTTTTTTTTTTTTAAGATCACTATAGCCCTCATACTGATGCCTGCTGATCTCAGATCACTTTAACATGACCTAATCATTTCAGTTTAGCTTTTGCTAATCTTAGCTCAGAATATTTCAGGTCCCTTTAATCCTGTGCCATCCTTCTTTATGTACATATGTCTCCTTATTCCCAGTCATATGTTGGGATCTACTTATCTGAGATCAACTTAACTATCTCATCTATCATCTGCTTCATTTCCATATCACTATGTTCCTAATCTCAGATCAGCTGAAACTCTCTTGCACCAAATGTGTGTTCTGAAAGACTGGCTTATACTTCTATTTGCGTATGTATTTGCATTCCATGGTTTATAAGCACATTGTGAGTATCTATGGTGCTGTGCATCAATCAGTCTTCAGTCTTCAACTGTTGATTGGTCGTGGATACAGAAAGGTGGTACAGAAATTAGGGCTGAACACAAGTTCATTGAAATTTGTCATCTCTATTTGTTTCTCAAAGCAATTTATTTCAAGAGCAAGCACCAGTGTGGACTTGCATCAGTGTGACTGTTAATCGTGCTCAAGTGCAGAACTCAAACACTATGACGTGTACTTCTAAATTTGTTCAGGAATATTTGGGTTAATAGTAAGTCTGGTTCTCACCTTATTGATGAATGTGAATTGTTGTCAGTGAGTAAAGACTTATTGAAAATCACGGAGTTGCATCATTGATAAATCTGTAAAGCCCCTAAGAGACAATGCCAAATAATCCACAATGTAAAAACAATAATGTTTCTCATGCTCCAGTTCCATGTGAGTGCTTTTCATCAACACAAAACGTCACTTGCTATTATGCAAACCCCAGAGAGAGGGGTTACATGTGAAGGATGTAGGACCAATGGATGCTTTGATACCCAATATCTACAGTAACACCAAAAAAACCTCGGAACTCAATGTTCCAATATCCACAAACAGCAACTGCTATCACAACTAGAGATTGATGAGATACATCACAAATGCTATGGCAAGGAGGACTCAGGATGCTGGGTCGGGAGGGTTATCATCATCCCCACACTCAGAGATTGAGACTGGGAACCCCCCAGCAACACGTCTTTGTGAGCAAGGGCTTAATGCGTGAGCAGCTGACCTGAAATTGAAGATAGTAACAAAGCTGAACACCTTGAACCACCATGCCTGACGACCATGACTGTGTGAAATACTTCCTGAAAATCTCCTAGAAGATGTGAGTGCAGCAGTATGAGCGATCCCTACTACATCACTGAGACCAACAAGCTGATACACCCTACAGCAACAGTGATCCTGGAAATGCTTGGCTATAAGATGGATACTAACCATAAGGTGCAATCTCCACCATGGAAGAGAAGGTTTGCAGCTAAGATCAAGGTGACCCAGAGAGAAGTTAGTCAGCTATCAGAACTCCAGAAAGGTATGACAAGGAAAGGCTACCTGAGAAATACAGCAAGCTGTCCATATCTGAGGCCCTAGAGACTCCCAAACAAAGACTCACAACCCTGGCTACCCATCTAAGGAGGTACACAAGCAAAGCTGAAGCTGAATAAATAGGATGTTCTCCACTCAACCATCAAAGGTGTATACCCAGTGGCAGGGTAATAACAACATGGTTCCAGATCCAACAAGGCTGGAGAATGAACAATACTGGAAAGGGATATGGGAGAAGGATAAATCACATAACAACAGGGGTGGCATGGTGGTGTAGTTGTTAGCACTGTCGCCTCACAGCAAGAAGGTCCTAGGTTTGAGCCCAGTGGCTGACGAGGGCCTTTCTGTGTGAAGTTTTTGTGTTCTCCCTGTGTTTGTGTGGGTTTTCTCCAGGCACTCCAGTTTCCCCCCACAGTCCAAAGACATGCAGGCACACGGTAGGTGTGAGTGTGAATTGTTGTTTGTCTCTATGTGTTAGCCCTGCGATGACCTGGTGACTTGTACCCCACTTCTCGCCCATAGTCAGCTGGGATAGGCTCCAGCTTGCCTGAGACCCTGCACAGGATAAGCAGCTACAGATAATGGATGGATGGATACCCTCAACATTATCAACAATCCTGTGACATGATACAGCATGACTGGGCTGGTGGATCTATAAGATAATTAATAGCATTAAAAAAAACATTGCTGTCTGTGATTTTTTTTTTTTTGAAATAAGATCAGAAAAGAACCTATGTTTCTATGTTTTGAAACTTTTACTGTGTTTTAGTGGTCTAACAGACTACTTTTTCAATATTTCAAAAGAAATCTTAAGTGTCTCCTTTTTCTACCTATGCTCAGCTCTTCTGAAAACCTGTCGCATTGCACGAGTTGCATCATTAAAGCACGGCGCAGCCTTTGGTTTAGGGCTGAATGCCTTAAAAGGGGCGATAGAGTCTAGAACAGCAGAGCAGGTGGAATTAAACACAGTAATCATATCCATGCCATTACGAAACAGATTGCCCGTAAGAGTTAAACAAGCCACTTCATTAAAATCCAAAGAAAATTCCCCAGCAGTTGAGGTTTTAATAAAATGAGAGCAGTGAGCTGGAGTAACCTGTTCATTAATATGAGGAATAAAATTCAAATTCATTAAAATGGGGGGAAATGATCAGAAAAGCACGTCACAGGTTTCCACATCAAAAATGTGAATTCCTTGAAATAAAACTAAATCCAGAATGTGACCATGTTTGTGTGTAGGGGTATTAACTGCCTGTAGTATATCAAAAGAGTCAATAAGCAATAAAAAGTCTGTAACCAAAGCTTTAGCAAGACAGCAGATATGGATATTAAAGTCCCCAATTCAAAGATATTTGTCATATTTAGACACAATAAGGAGAAACCTTCCTTTTCCTCCTTGTCTTCTTCCCACACTTTAAAAATAAAAGACCCTGCTGGGGATTGTTTGACCGTACAACTGCCTGTGTGTGTGTGTGTGTTCTGCCTGCTGCTACTGCAAGATGATACGATGACCAGGACATTTCTCAAAGCATTCTTAAAGTCCTCCTTCTGTTCTCTTAGGAAACTATCCTCCTGTAACTGTACCTGGTGAAACAAGGAGACAAAAAATTATTCAACGAGGGGCTTGCCTTCAGCTTCGGTGATAGTAATGCCATTCTCTTTCTGGTGCCAGGGGAGGTCTCTTTGTGGAAGGGTCATGACAACTTCCTTTCTCACTGGTATGAACATGCTCTGTGTGGCCTTAGAGGATTCAAGAGCTTCGGTAATGTCTGTAAGCAGGGTTCTTAAAACCAACAGACTTTCATAGTTCTAGGGGGAGAGTCCAAAGCTTGGAACCTTGGAATCTTGGATTATCATTCAAGACGGTGCCTGTGTTTATGGCATGCCATCAGCTTCCATTTGTCTTACTAGTTCTATTTTATTATTTTAATGTCAAAGTTGCCTTGTCATTGTTGATTTATGATCAGCAGACACTGGATGATATTCAAGCTTCACTTCAGCATCTGGAAGCTTCTCTAGTTGGCTGCCATTTAACAAATCATTGGCTGAGTGCATAGCCAGGCCACCCATTACTTTTTCTTCGGGGTGATCACGTCATAGATGGGGCCATGGGGCTAGACTGAGCTGCTGTAGACAGAGTAAGTGGGCTGGTGTGACTGAGATTATGACTACTTAGAACCTCTTTCTCAGTGTGAGATTACTGCCATATCAGTTACCATCCCTGCACTCTAAAATGTCCACGATCCAGCCTGGTACCCCCAGGAGCCAATATTCAACAGAACTTTGCTGGCTTTTCCTGTTGTTCCTGCTTGGGGGCCTAAACATTGGTCTTCTCTCTGTCCCTGAGGAATCAACCTGTTTAACCTCCACAGGATGGGTCATGGGATCCTGCCAGTAGTGAGGATGCCAGTGTGCATGCATTCCATCAGGGCGGTCTTGGTTAAAGCTAGATCAGTCATGAAAAAGTCTTTTATTTTCAATGACTTTTTTAATAGCCACCATTTGGACTTTCTATTTATTGCAGAGACATGGCTGAGAGATGGTGAGTTAAGCCCATTTACTGAGGGGGTTCCTTCTGGCTGTAACTTTTTTAAACTCTCCTAGGCACTCTGGTCATGGAGGGGGCCTTGCTACTATTGTTTTATTAT
Source organism: Notarius quadriscutis (assembly GCA_026167865.1). Classification (NCBI taxonomy): domain Eukaryota; kingdom Metazoa; phylum Chordata; class Actinopteri; order Siluriformes; family Ariidae; genus Notarius; species Notarius quadriscutis. Next base: position 12,168,527 of record JANZLB010000005.1, on the reverse strand, counting down.
TTTCTTATCAGAAACTTAACACAACTTTATATACAAGCTTTAAACATCAACTCTGAGTTGTCAGGACAAACAAGTATTCACACTCACATCTATGGTCAATTTAGAGCCACCAATTAGCCTAACCTGCATATCTTTGGACTATGGGGGAAACTAGAGCACCCAGAGGAAACCCACGCTTGGAGAGAACATGCAAACTCCACACAGAAAGACCGCTGGGCTCGAACCCAGGACCTTCTTGCTGTGAGGCGACAGTGCTAACCACTACACCACCGTGCCGCACAGCTCCGCGTTAACATGCTTGACAAAGGTTTGCTAAAGTAATCCCAAGCCCATGTGGTTATATCAGCTATAGATGAATGATGGTTCTTGATGCAGTGCTGTCTGAGGGATCAGAGATCATGGGTGTTCAGCTTTGGCTTGAGCCCTTGCCCTTTATGCACCAAAATTCCTCCAAATTCCTTGAATCGTTTAATGATATTATGCACCGTAGAGGGTGAAATATCCAAATTACTTCATATCTTTCTTTGAGGAACATTGTTTTTAAACATTTCAATAATTTTCTCATGCATTTGATGATGAACTGGAGATCCTCAGCCCATCTTTGCTCCTCAAAGACTCTGCCTTTCCTGGATACCGATTTTGTACCAAATCATGACTACAATCACCTGTTGACATCACCTGTTTCAAATCACATCATTATTTAATTGTTTTATTTCATTACTAGCCATAAATTGTCCTCGTCTCAGTTTTTTTTGGAATGTGTTGCAGGTCTGAAACACAGGAATGGATGTATATTAACGACTAAAATGAACTTGACCAGACAAAACATGAAATATCTTGGGTTCATACTGTTTGTAATGAAATACAAGTCAAAGTAAATTTAGAAAACACTGCGTTCTTTTTTGTTTGCATTTTCCACACTGTCTCAACTTTTCCTGATTTCAGGTTGGATGCAGTCAGAAGCAGTTGAGTAGTGAGGTCAACCTCAAACTGTTCCTTTTGCAAGAAATTAATTAGAAAGCTATGTGCTGTTTACCAAGAAGTGAACTTCGATATCATCTAGCTAAAACACTTATTTACTTTTCAACAACAGTTTCCCGACAAAATATGATTGTTTATTTTTTTCGCGGTCCAGTTCCATCAAATCGTGCACTCTGATTGGCTTGCGAGTGGTCCGGAATCCTACGATCTGGATCCCGGTTACGGACCTCTGGCGACTCGCTCGTTCACAACAACAACAAACATAGTAGTAATTTTTTGTCAATATTAATTTTGGCATAGCATTAATTTTACAGCACGGATAGCGATAACAACAGTGTTCACAGTGAAAGAGAAAGCACCTGGTTTTGTGTCGCCTAGATCAAGTTTTTTATTTTTGGAAAATTCCGAGCTGATGTAGCTTTTCAAACAGGTTTTTGACGAGCTTGTAGCAGGTTTGTTCTAAATATGGTTTCCCTTTCAGGCGCTCTCATTTTCTGTTAGAATTTGATAAAGAAAAAAAAAAAAATTATTTACCAGCTTAAAGTCGGTCTATATCGTGAAATACTGTGACCTCGGCCTTGAAAATACTGGCCTCAGCCCAGAGGCTTCGGTCAGTATTTTCAAGACCTCAGTCACGGTATTTCACGATACGGACCTCCCAGCTGGTAAATAATATATATGTATTTTTCTGAATTAGCTCACGCAGCCTAGAAGCTGTTGAGTTGCTGATGTGCCTTGAATTACTATTAGCTATTGTAGTTAATTAGCTGAAAGGACATTTGTCTGGTTGGCAATTCTGTTCTTTTGAGCTGTTTGTAGGTCTCAGGATCACTGTGTCCACTCACCTGGGTTTAGATAAAGAAAAAAAAAAGTCCTGATTTCAGTTTCAGGTTTGGAGGTTTTTCAGGTTTGAAGTGTCAATAATGCATACATTGAGAAAAAAAAAAAAAAAGGAAGTACAATATTATTTATAGTTTGCAGACAAATATTAAATTTCTCATCAAAACATGATTTGATGTCTGATACTGAACTTCATTTAAGCAGGTTTCTAATGGCTAGATTGAATTATATAGAGCGAGCGTGATCAAGTCACATGTTTGGGTTTTATTCCAGTATGAAAAGAAGAAGAAGAAGAAGATTCCAGGATGGAAAATATATGATAAAACTATTTTGGATGTACAAAATCAAATCCTGTGAATCTTAATCCGTTCAATCATATGGATCTGATGTATGTATTTGAGTTGCGTAAATTCCATGAGCTTTAATATAAAAACATTATTGTCTTTTTTTTGCTGCATCTGTTGGAAAAGTAACATCTGTTGTTTTTCCAAGTTGAAAGTGTCACACTGAAGAAAGTACTTAGTGCAAATTTTATTTAAAATCAAAGTGTTCATGTGTAGAAGTTTGTAGTATTTAACAATGTAAATGATATCAAATAATACTTTTGAGTTCAATTATAATTAAAGTAAAATGTGATGTCAGTGTCAATATGCAGTAAATTTATATAGGTTTTTTTTTTTAACAGTTTCCTGTAAAACTATTGTTTACTTACAGCAGTATACTGTATAACAGTTACAGTAACGGATACAGCATTATATTGTTATATAATTATAGTTCCTGACTTAAAATTAACAATAATTTATGGGCAACTGCTTCCACTGCTTTATAATAAAAATATATGCTAATTGTTATTAACTTTCCAAAAATCAACAATATTTAAGCTTGTGATCGTTCACTTCTTGAGCCTAACATGTATAAAATGCCATAAAACAGTTATTCCACGAAATCCAGTCGTACATGAGCTGATAGCCGACGAGGCACGTAGCTCCGAGTCGGCTATAAACCGTGTACGACGAGATTGAGTGGAATAACTGTTTTATTCGATCCACATTCACTGGATTTTGAGAAACAGAGCATTTT